>JAQIFY010003258.1:0-12696 GCA_028533085.1 Varecia variegata | reverse complement strand
ATATATAGAAAAAATTAGCCGGGCATGGTGGTGCATGCCTGTAGTCCCAGCTACTCGGGAGGCTGAGGCAGAAGGATTGCTTAAGCCCAGGAGTTTGAGGTTGCTGTGAGCTAGGCTGATGCCACGGCACTCACTCTAGCCCGGGCAATAAAGCGAGACTCTGTCTCAAAAAAAAAAAAAAAAAAAAAAAAAAAAAAAATTATTCTCTTAGGATAAAGTCCTAGAAATGGAATTGCAAGGTGTAAGATGCCTTTAAGGTGTGTCTGCTACATCCTGCTTCCACACAAATTCCTCTGCGTAGCCAGTCCCCAGGCTGCAGCTCTCAGCACAGGTGAACACAGCCAGGACGCCCCAGTCCACACTCGTGCCCAGTCTGTCGGCCTTCAGGTAATTGAGCAGTTGAGGCATGACCTGGGAGGAAGGCGACAAAGTTAGAATGCTGCTTCAGGGCGGGAAGCACCATCTGCTTTCAACAGACTTTCTCCGCCAGGGTGATTATTGGGATCCTGGCCTTTCGATCTCCATACTACACAACAGGATTATAGACACTATACAGTTAACATATGTAATAATCTAAACACATTTTGCAACTTCAAAGCCCCTCTCTACTTCATTTGGCCTTCTGTTTAGTGTCTCTTTTCCATTTCAGAAAGAAGTTCACAAGTCGCTGTTAAACTGTTTTTATTACTAATTATCTATTACTAATATGCCACAAAATAGTCCTGAAGCTTCTACTTGGGCAAATTTTATTTTGTATCGTATAAAACCTGAAGAGCAGATGTTGTGACTCTGACTCAAGAAACCCTAACCCTAACTTCTAGTAATGAATATGTAAAGACGTCTGCTAACATCTGTATAGACTGGAAAGGGATCTCTCTGAAGTCAAGTAGTCTAATCTGAAAGCATGAAGCAGCAAAATTGCCACCATGGTGCGAAAATGCTTTATACAAATCCTGTCACCTCATCCTCGGCACCAAAAGCTTTGGCACTAAGAAGTAAACAGTTTTGGCCATGATTCCTTTCTTCTTTAATCCAAAGAAACAAACATTACCTACAACTCTGTAAGGTTAGTGAAGCCACAGCTCAAGAGCATTTCCACCAAATGTGGAAAGTCCACCGAAGTCCCCATTAGACTTTAATGCTAACAACTCCTTTGTAAAAAACACTTACCTTGATGCTTATATCCATTGTTATAACAGATCCACAAACCAAGATTAAACAGTAAAGGCTCTAAAATACTCCTCTCACAAAGTATGAAGGCAAAGACTTTGATTAAAAGTAACCACACTGGAGGCAGAGGGCTACAGTGACTCCATCTAAATCCTCATCACAGGAGTCAGTCTACAAAGCCTGAACACTAGGAAACAGACAGATATCAGAGAAAGGAAGCTAAAGACACAGGTAACTACCAGAAAAAGCAGTGAGTGAATGACAATTCCCTCCAGGGAATAATCCCCAAGGTTGGAGAGAAAACCGATTTTCATTACAGGGCACCTTCCTTGCTGCCATGTGCATGTGTTACTTTGGTAAAGTTTTTAATGTTTAAAAACATAAATCATGGTGACTACACACTAAACAGGTCTTTTTTAAGGTCATACCTGGAATTCAAATATCCTCTTGGCACCACAGGGGCAATCTGGAATATCCTTTTCTTGAGGGATATTTTCACCAGAAATCCAGATGGGTGCAAGACCTCTGCCATATCTGAGAATCTAAAATCAACAAGGATCGTGCCAGAATTATGAGCACCTTACCCAAGTTTCCATCGCTGGCATGTGAAGATCATGCAGGGAAACCCCGCACGTGTTCCCACACCTGACGGAACACTGAGCTGAAAGGCGTCTCAGTTCTATCAGTGAGCACCACTGGTGCCTTCTCAGTTTCCCAAAGTGACTCAGAGAGTATCAAAATTACATTTGCTAGATGATGCTTTTTACTACCTAACATCAGAATCTTACTCCTATGACTATATGGCAAAGGGACCAAGAACAAGCCCAGGCTTCCCATCACCAGGTTCTGCATCCAAAATGCTGCCCAGAATCTGCTCACCTTCACTCACCTATAAAGAAACTTAGTTAAAAATTAAAAGGGACAAATGCCAAGTGAAACATGGTGTTTTAACAAATATCACAAACATGGGTAAATTTCACTGTAATAAGCTTGCTATAACAACTGAGGGGTTTTCTTTTGTTAAAAAGCGTATGCATTGCTAAAAACTGCCTTCTTAGTGTTTGGGACCTAGATCTAGTCTTCCTATAAGCCCCTGGGTATTTATTTAATCCCGATGACTGGTTTATGTAGCTGAGTTTTCTTTAGTGATTTATGCTTATGGTAAGGGAAGTTAATGCGAATGTTAGCACGTCGTATTGGTTTTACTAGCCAAAGGTACCTATTGGAAAATGGGCAAAAATAACTTTTTTTTTTTTTTTGGTCAATGATGCCAAAGCTCTGTGTATCTCAGGCAACATCTCATTCATCTCTTACCCGAGTTACTTTGTCTCAGAGATTATACTCATAAAACATGGCCTGAATAGAATACAGTGGGAGGTATGAGTTCTACTTTACCTGTTCTGGTTCAAGGGCTATTTGAGTTTTAAACTTCTGGAAAATTTTATCTTCCCTGGATTCATGTTTTGCCATGGAATCTAGTTCTTCCTCCAGTACTTCACCTGAAAAATCAACATAACTATTATAGAAAACAGGAATAGTCCCCACAACTTGACAATTCACACATGCTGAGGGAACCCAGTTTTGTAATAATCAGATAGCTTTCCCTGTTTATTCAATACAGTTGGACCATCTGAATTTCCAGGTACTCCATGCAGCATTTAGGCTCCGATTCAGCAGCCTTAAAGCTTCGAAAGAACAGAATGGCCAAGTCAAGGGCTTAGGACTGTGCCCAGCACATCCCAGGACACCCAACAGAATGCAAGCCCTTCTTATCCCCACTGTCCTGACACTGTGGACTCTTAGTTCCAGTCTCTTCATGTCTCATACATTCCTTTTCCCAGCTAGTACACGCATTCACCTGGTCATCAAATGTTTGTTTCCATCTCCACCTTAACTCTTGGAATTGCTGCCACCCTGGGCCACTGCTGTCCCCAACAGGCCAGTGTTTCCCAGTATAACCTTTAGTCTCTGTAACATTGATCAAAATATAACTCTGATAGACTCTGAGTCAGATAAGCTGAAATAGCTACTTTGATGGCATTGGGAAGGCATCCATGGCACTCACTGGCACCTGCCAGGTCTGGTGGCAGAAACATAAAATGCCTCAGGCTCACGTTCCATCACGTGTATGAGCAGTGTCAGTGCAGGGCTTTGTGAATGCTGTTCCCTAGGCCATGTGGCCTCCTGCCAACCTTTCTCCTGGGAACTCAAACTTAAGTCTCGGGTCACAGCTATGTCCAGGAAGGATTTTTCTTTGTAATTTTCATTTTGGAAAATTCTGAGCATATATAAATACTATAATGAACCTTCATGTACCAATTAGCTTCACCGCTATCAAGTCCAGTGTTTCTTGTCTCTACCACTTCCCCCAACTCAATGACTCTGAAGTAAAGCCCAGATCACTTCATCTGTGAATAATTGAGGTATGTACTCCTACAAGACAAACTCTTTCCTTTTATTTACCAATTTTCAAAATAATGAGTTTGTTCCCCAGTATCCTACAAAGATGATCACTGAGGTTTTTTTTAAATCATTTTAAACCCATTAAATATATTTGATATGTTTCAATCCACTGCAGTTAGCAGATATTCAAATTATCCATGTTTTGCCAATAAGAGCCTTTCACACTGGTTCTTGAGTCCTTCTGACATGAGCCTATTAACCTTTGATAGCTTCCCAGATCTCTGGTATGACCATGTTCCAATGTTATTCGAACATTTCCTGACCCAGTACTGGAATCACCACCTCCCAAAAGAGCCTGGAGTTCCATTTAGAGAGAAATGGTATTCAGACACCACCATCTGGCCACCAGGGATACCCAACTGGTACTGAGTTGGCCGTTATTTCTATGCCTTTATAGTGGATTAAATACATCGCAAGTTCATAATTCCAGTATAAAGTCAGACCTATAGGTTTGTATTTAATTTTATCCAACATCGTCTACCACACCCAGCACCTCAGTTCTCAGGAACTCCAGCGTAATTACTCCTTTGCTTAGCACCCAGTACACACACAACCACCTCAAAGTAACAGCAGCAACATTCTAGCAACAAGTTTATTGAAAATACGAACATCTTCTTTCAGTCCTTTTCATTCTTGGGCTATATTACACTAAGGATGTAGTGTCCTATTTTTTGAAGTCATTTAGAAGAATTGTGTGGTTATCCAACTAATTCAATAGAATTTCACTTACTTTTGATGATTCAGGACTGCTTTTTAAAACTTAATTTTACTCTGTAACCATACAAAACACACACATGGTTCCACAGTCACATCCACATAAACAAGGTATATTCAAAGTCCGGCTTTTATCCTCAACCCTCCTACTCTATGCTCTCCCTTCTCCTAAAGGTGAGCATTTTCATTATTTAACCTTTTTAAAAACAAGCAACATCACGCCTGTAATCCTAGCACTCTGGGAGGCCGAGGCAGGTGGATCGCTCAAGGTCAGGAGTTCGAGACCAGCCTGAGCAAGAGCGAGACCCCGTCTCTACTAAAAATAGAAAGAAATTATCTGGCCAACTAAAATATATATAGAAAAAATTAGCTGGGCATGGTGGCGCATGCCTGTAGTCCTAGCTACCTGGGAGGCTGAGGCAGTAGGATTGCTTAAGCCCAGGCGTTTGAGGTTGCTGTGAGCTAAGCCGACGCCACGGCACTCACCCTAGCCCATGCAACAAAGCGAGACTCTGTCTCAAAAAAAAAAAAAAAATAAATAAAATAAAATAAATAAAAACAAGCAACAATGTACGCACATGGAGATGCATGCACAGCCCCTGCCAGGAGATTTTTAGTGATGTCACACATCTTCCGGTGGCACCCGTATTATCAGTCATCACGTGGACTTTAACTTCCCCAAGTGTCATCTGGGCTCCTCCATGAGACCGTGAACACCTGACCACTGAGTGTCGCTGCTTCCTGTTGTGTCTCCCTGATCAAGCACAGTCAGGCATGAAGCAAACTCTCAGATATGTGTTTTGGAATGTATGACTGCTATGAACTACAAACCGGTAAGTTGACATTTTCATTTAGATGCTATAAATCTAATTTTGTGGTGATTGTGTGTGTAGCTCTAGTTCTAGAGTCAGCAAGATCTAGGCTCAAACTTGAATTGTAAAACTTAACAGTTATGTGACCAAAGCAAGTTACACGCAGAACCTCAATTTTCTCACCTGCAATATGGGGCAGAGTTTCTGACTTATTGGGCTGCTGTCAGGATTTTAATGAGCTAATGCACAAACAGCCCTTAAACAGCATAAAGTAAATGCTGGATAAATGTTGGCTATTATAAAATAAGTCTCTTAAGTATTTGGTCAGCATACGTACTACCCTAGAGTATGAACTCTAGGTAAACTGACAAAATCAAACTGTTGATTGAGTTGAAAGAGAAGTTGAAGGAGAAACTTTTAAAAGGCCCCTGCTAGGCATTCACTCCCCTGAGCTGAGAAACAGGCCTGAGACTCAGAGGAACTCACCACGTTCCCAGCGTCTTGTGCAGCCCCACCCTCGGGACCATCTGGATTCCTCCTCCAGTCCTTGCAGGGACCAGAGTCCTTGACTTGAGCCAGGAAGCTAGGTCCAGGAAGTATGTTTTCACCTGAGGCAGTATCTGAAAACTACAGCCTCCAAAGTGAGAACCCTTTCCTCTCAGTCCCTCTCTTCTCAACATACTGAGCCCTTTCTCCCAAGCATTGTGTTTAATCACTTGGGGAATGAAGTGCTGAAACTGCTTACCCATGCTGCCCACAATCTCTGCAGCATCTTCCTTTTCCACCACGTCAGGCATAATCTCATCTTCTGTTTCTACTACAATTTCAAATTCTGGAAAAAGGAAGTTGTGGTCTGGAATTGCATGGTCCAAATGATCTAAAAAAAAAAAAGTTGCTAGGATCATTAGTAATCATTTAGATGTGAAGATGGGCTGATAATTTTCTATTTCTAAAGTATTATATTCCATACAGCAACCGTTTTCCCTATTGTTATTAATACATGTAGTTCTGGCACTTTAAAATGGCATCATAATTAAAAGCCTATATTAAAGCAAGACTGGTAGCATAACTGGGTGATTAAGACCTCACAGCCTCGCTTTTATAAAGATATTCATAATGCCAGTTAAGAAAATTTCAAAAAGTATTGTATCTTTTCTAATTTTAACTTTAAAGTTAACCTGGACATAAAATGTTTGGGTTGACAGAAGCTATGAAACTGACCTGAGACTAAGACAGACGATGACTTACCTGGCTGTGAACACGCCTGCTTGTGTCCTGATCTCCAGTCCAGAGCCTGATGCACCTTACCGCAGTAACGTGCCTTGTGGCATCGGGAGCATGTTTTGGGGCCTAAACAGCCACAAACCCTGCAGAGATGAGCGCCAGACTTAAGCTGGAGACACACAGATTCTCCTGTTTCTGGGGGCGGATTCTCAGAAGGTGGCTCATATGAGTAAAAGTCATTTTTCCTTGGTAGCTGATTCCTAAAAACTAAGAATGAAAACAAAAACTATAAATACCTTCAGTAAAATAGTAATTCAAATATTTGAGCCTCTACTTCACATAAGACTGAAAAGACACCCATTAAAAAAAAAAAAAGGAAAGAAATGAAAGTTTTTGATTTCAGGCAGATTTTCCGGAAGGGAGAAAAGCTTTTAAAATCCAGAAACTGGAACACACAACTGAACTGGCTCCTGGACCTGATTCCAGGTGATCAAACAAGAATAATCGTTAAGACAGACTGCAAAAATTTAAAAATGCTATTGGGACCTATCCTTCTAAAAGAAGAATTTATATTATCTGACTATACCAACCAAACCTAGTACCAATTGATTCATCAAAATGCTGCAGGTTACGAAGGAGCGTGGGCATCGTTAGGAGCTTATTTGGTAAAAAACGAGGGCATCCCTGCAAGGACCCCGGAGAGGGTGCTCCCGGGGACCGCGGGGAGGGAGCTGGGCGGAGCGCGGCCGCTGTGCTAGCCCCGGGAATTTCAGCTCCGCGCGCCACCAGCACACCTCGGGCAGCACCGCCCCGCCGGTCCGGGGCGCACCTCGCAGGCCGGCGCAGCACGGCGGCTCGCGGCAGCAGAAGAGGAAGAGGCCGCGGTGGAAGGCGTCGGCACGGCCGGGCAGCGGCGCGTACACCTGCAGCAGGAAGGCGAGCGGGCGGTCGCACCGCACGCAGGCCAGGTCCCCGGGCCCGGGCAGCCCGGCCTCGCCCAGCCACGCCGGCCGCCCGCCCACCTTGCTGGGGAACTGGTCGCTACGCAGCCGCCACGCCGGCGCCTCCTCAGCGAAGCCCAGCTCCACCCGCGAGGACGCCGCCGCCATGGGGCCGTCGCCCACCGCCCGGCCGGAACGCGGAAGTCGCCACCGGAAAGGAGGGCGGGAGGCGGGCAAGGCATCAACGAGAAGCGATTGGAGGACGAGGTGAGGGGACAAAGGGCACCACCCGGCAGGGGCCCGGCCCTCGCGCCGTTACTTCCGGTTCGCGCCACGTGCCTCTCGGGGGCGGGGCGAGTGCAGGGGCGGGCCGAGAGGGGCTGTGCCCTCAGACCAGCCTGCGCTTCCGTCCTAGGCCGAGGGACTCTGGGAGCCGGGTGGCTCAGTGCCAGGAGCAGGCGATGGGAGACGACGGGGGCTGTCGGGCGGATAAACTGAGGCCTGTCCGCGGGCCGCGTGCGGGCCCGCCGGACTGCACAGGGTTAGGGTCAGGGTCATGGTTAGGGTTAGGACGCGGGCTGGAGAGGCGTGGGCTGCACCCGCCCTCTGGCCGTTCTCCGGGGCCTCATCCCCCCGTGGGAGAGCGGGTGTTGCTGCCCGTCCAGGTTCATTTGCCCGGTGGCCAAGAGACCTGAGTCAGCAGGTTTTACGGCTGAGGAAGCGTCTTTATTCCGTGCACCTAAGCGGGAGACGGGAGAAATTTCTCAAATCCGCCTCCCTGAAAATTCCGGAGACAGGGCTTTTAAGGATAGTTTGGCAGGCAAGGGATTAGGCAATTAGGTTCTTAATTAGGGCAAAATTATAGGGATGTAGAAATCATCTTGTGTTGTTTTAGTCCCTGGGATCATAATTCCAGTTGAGTCAGTTTCTTGCTATGGGCCACTGGTCTGGGTGTCTTAATCAATCCACTGGAATGCTGGGCTTGGAAGATATCTTAAAAACTACCTTTAGGTTTCAAAAAGGTGATGTCATCTATGGAGAAAGTTAAGAATCTTTATGGACACCAGCTATGGGGAGAAGTTAAGAGTGTTTATGCCCACCAGCTGCGTGGCTCTGGAGTGGCAATAACAGGACAGTTACTAATTATTTTTAGCTAGGCCATTACCAAGGTTCTTGTCTTGCACCCTGTTATTTAAGGGCTGTTTCACCGACCAAGCTGTTTGCAGGGGTGTTGACCCCTTTCGGAGGACAGCGCCCTAACCGCCTCATCCCCTGGAAAAGTCCAACCCTCAACGCCGTCGCCTTGGGGATTCAGTTTCCAGCACATGAACTTGGGGAAGCCAAGACCACTGACCACCAGGACCCCATAGCGTAGCTCAAGCTAAGAATTCTTGACACAAAGATTAGAATAGTTTTAAATAAAGTTTATTTACTTCCCAAGGGGGTGAAGGGCTCGCCATGAAGGGAAGAAAGAAGTGCCGGCCCTTGAGGTTAAAGGGCTCAGAGTCTGTATGGAGAAGAAAAGGAAGGAAAAAGGTGATTGTTGCCAGCTGATAGCAGAAAATGGCTGCATCTGTTTTCCCCCCCTTTTTCCTCTTCTCTGTGAGGGGCTTATCAGGGTCCTGGGAGTTTGGTCTGGCAAGAGCTGGAGCTGGAGCACCGCACTCCTGTCTGTTCAGATTGGTTGTTTTGTTTTGTTTTTTTTTTTGGCATATTTGTTTGTTTGTGAAAATGTCCTTAATTTGTTGATGTAGCAAACAAATTTCAACTCTGATTGCTATGCAAAAAACAGGAGATAATCTGCTTTGCAATGAACTTTATAGTTCAATTGCATACAGGCAATATGCTATATAGGAAAAAATTACTAACTGAACTACAGGTATTAAATACTGAAAAAATTAACAGTTTATTGTAATTTATTTAACAATCTAGAAAGTTCGCAGCCATCAGAAGTTCCAGTGCAATTTCAGGTGCAATTGGGAATTCAGGAATCTCCGTGGAGCTGTTAGTGTAGCGAACCTTTTAGGTAAAATACATGCATACTTTTGATAGTACATGTGAAGGGATCTCTCTAAAATTGACCTCGTTGGTTTCGTTCTCAGCAAACTGACCTGGGCCACTCAACATGGCTTTTATTGTTCCTGATGTTAATGCATGTTCTCTTTTTACAATAAATTCGTGACCATCCGAAGATATCAATTTGACATACATTGCATCAGGGCCTTCACAGCCACCATAGGTCTTCTCCTCTCCATCCATTATGTTATTAGGAAATTCTACTTTGCTTCCCCAGGAACTTTAGTAGCTTCTCATCAGCCCCGCAGGCACCGCAGGCACCGCAGCCGGGTCCCCGCGTACTGCCACAGCCCCTACTCGAGGGCCGCCCCCCTACCCCCAGCTCCCTGCCCCCGTGGGTTCCGGGGCAGCCGGAAGAATTACTTCCGCTGGGTCACAGCCCTGTTCAGATTGTTAACAGAAAAAAAGCCAAACTCTGTAATTTTAAAATTTGAGGACCATGACCTGGAGCCACGCCAAAGAAGCCTTGAGCAAGTGGACTCGCTGTGGCTGGGTTACAGTTTGGTTTTATACATTTCAGGGAGACGGGGGTTATGGATAAAGTCATAAATCAATATGCGGGAGGCATAGGTTGGTTTGGCCCAAGAAGGTGGGTCATCTTGAAGGGGGGGCTTACAGGTTACAGGTGGGTTTAAAGATTCTTTGGCTTGTAATTGGTTAAAGACATGAAGCTTTGTCTGAAGGCTTGGAATGTTTTAACCTAAGGAGCTGTTTATCAGAGACAAGCCAATTTTTGTGTTAGTTTATTGGCAAGGTTGTCCTATCACATAGTAACCAGCTATTTAGGATGTATCATGTGCGTTTTCCACTTTCTGTCTTTCAATCGTTGGAACCACAGCGGTGGGTTTTGCCGAGCAGCCCCACTTTACCCGGACATTCAGTTCGGTGTTTAAGGGGCGCCCACGGTCACACGGAGACACGGAGGAGCTGGAGTCCAGCCCGTGGCGCCCAGTCCGACGGCAGATAACCCGCCCTGACGTTCCCGCAACTGCCCTACGCCGCCTCCACCCTCAACGCACCCCCAGAGCGCACCCAGGGGGCGGGACAGGAATTGGGAAGCGGGCGGAGCTGCCGTTGCCATGGCAGTGACCTCAGGCGTGGGGAGCAAGCCCGGCCACTAACCCGCGGGCGCGCGCGTGCACAGCCGCTGCCCTCGGACCCCGGGCGGGAAAGGTTGACCTAAAGGGGCGGGAGGGGCAGCGCGAGGCAGCCGCGCTTCCAACGCCCAAACGATGAACGCGGGCCCGTCCGCCCGCCTCTGACGCGGGTGGGAGGGAGGCTGAGGGCCGCGGCGGGCCTAGGTAAGCGCGGCAGGAGCAGAGGACCCCGGGCTCAGCCCCCGCCGCACCCCCTTCCGGGCGCTGACAGGCTCCGCGCGGCCTCGGGGTCGTGGGGCCAGCGGGGGTCGGACGGGGCGCGGGCCCCGGCAGGCGTTGGGCGACCCGGGTGGGGGCGGGGACGGCGCCCGGGAAGGCTTCGGAAACGGAAACGCTCGTTGGGCGGTTGCGGGAACCTGCCCTCGGGCGGGGCGCCTCGCGCCGGGCCGGCGAAGGTGGCGGTTCGCGGGCGCTCGGCGAAGCCGGGCCGGGACCGCGGCGGGCAGCGCCGGGGGCGTGGTGTGTGTGCACGTTGCCAGGCCAGCGTTTGATGTTTGTTCCTTATGGTTATTTCAGTAGGAAATGATAAAAAATTACTCGGGAGAGAGAACTGCTTGAATTGTGCGTTGTTCCCCGTGCGTGCAGGACAGAGGTTAATCTTGCGCACACACCACACACAAAACTGAATGTGTGCCCAGTGGGCTTTAAAAATAATAAATACAAAACTCTAAAGCCCTGAAACTAGGTAATGTTTGTCTGACGAGTTTCAGGTGTCAGGCTTCGTGTTCCGTGGGAGAAAAAAGAAGGACGCCGAAGTACTTGACGTGCCGGAGCAGTCACGTTTTTGTGGTCAGCTTTGGAGCGGAGGAGTCGCGCTGACCCAGCCGCCCGCCAGTTTGGAGCCTCCCTGAAAGTTACCTAGACGACTGATTGTGAATAACCAGTGCTTTTGCTGGTTTTTTGCCTTTCAGCCTTTCCACTATCATAATGTATGCGTGTATGATACTGTTTACCAAATGTTAGAATGAGTTATTCGTAAACTCTCCGCTTTGAAATGATCAGTCTTTTTTTAATGTTTGAAAGTTGTTTGGAAATTTCAAATATAATGGCTTCAAACTGATAGGTATTTTTTGAGTGTAAATCTAGCATAAAATATAACAAGTAGGTAATGTATTTTAAAATTTAAATCTCATTCTAGAAAACGCCCTGGTTTGCAAAAGGTACGGGATCCGGACAGCTGAGGAAATGGCAGGAGTCTGCCGCGAAGGGTAAGAGAACAGCCTGGGAATGTCCTGGCAGCCGCAGCACCTGCAAACTTGCTCCTGCCCTGACATTTCGGACATGTGGGTGCCTTTTCTGTTGATTATGGATCTTTGGCTATTTGTCATTTTCAAAAAATTCTCTTAACAGAGGATCATCACTTTGAAATTGAGTCCTCGTGGCATGTAGCCAGGGACGGTAGGAAAGGTTTTCAGTGCAAGATGTAGGGGTAGGTTAGTCAGTTTGGGATCTTGTTAATTCTGTACAGCTACTTTTGTACCTAGTTCTGTGTGTGAGGTCCTTTTACATCTTGCTCTGATTGGCCATTGTTGGCTTATGTCTATATACAATCCTATGATGGGTTACTTAACCTAAAACAAACTTAAAACGTTATTTCCTGTAATATATAAATATAATTTATGTTTTTCTTTCTTCCTTTTCTCTTTTTAAAGGGAACAATAGAATTGGAAAAATCAGCACTTGCTCAGCATGTCCCCCTCCTATTGGTCTTTTAGAGCTCGGTGGCATGGTGGAAGGCCTGTGTTCATGGAGATGAACAGTCATGAATGGTTTACTCCAGGTGATAAACACACGTGGGAAAGTAAATTGAGGTATGCATATCTTGATTTTTTTTCTTGCTCTTCCCACTTTTGTTTATATGGCAAGAACATATCTTGATTTTTAAAAATAATTTTTTTGAGCTTTTGTGGTCATTTTCAAAAATAATTCATTGACATTTTTTGTGAAATGCTGTACATTTCTATTTTACATTTTAAAAATATCACTTAATTTATTTTTCAATTTTTCTAGTATTACTTGTATATTCTACCATAAATGCATAGCTTGTTTTTTGTGTGACATTTTAGGAGCTTGCTTGAGAGGAAACAGGGAGAAGGGTAGTGATGCTGGGGTGAATGTTTTAGCTTATGAACGTAGCTA
>JAQIFY010003257.1:0-12697 GCA_028533085.1 Varecia variegata | reverse complement strand
TGTTCTTCTGGGTAGATGCCCAATAATGGGATTGCTGGGTCAAATGGAAGGTCTACTTGAATCTGTTTAAGGAATCTCCATATTGCTTTCCATAGGGGCTGCACTAGTTTACAGTCCCACCAGCAGTGTATGAGTGAGATTTTTCTGATAGCTTTTATGATGAGTAATTTTGAATTGTGTACTGCAAATTTTGAATATTACATTTTGATACTTGGGGCTTTATTTAAATCCTATGTAGAATGCTATGTTTTGTTTTTGCAGGAAAACAACCTTATTTGGTTTAGGCTGCAAGATATTACTAGTCTTCTGTGGATTGTAGTTTTAATGTCCACCCTGCTTTTAAAGGCTTAAATTCAAATTTTCCCATGTGCACCACTCATTGGCTAGTCTGAGACTTGTGTGCTGGCATATTCCTTAGTGCAGTTCTCAAAGTATTTGGTAAACAGTTTCACATTAGATCCACATACATACAATTCCAGGGTGAGCCCAGGAGTTCATCAGCAACTTCATGGGGTCATATTTCTGAGGTCCTCCATCTCCATTTTCTCCTGGGTACTTTCTGCTTTCCTGAAGCTCCCTTTTTTAGTCTTCCTGCCCTACGTCCAGAACTTTAGTTTCATCATTTTGATATACACTTCCTATGATTGTAGCCATGTACAGAGCTAAGCAGCAGGAGGACAGAAAGAGAGAAATAGCAATGAATTTCCTAGACTCTCTTGGAACCACAATTCTTGTGATCACAGAGGAAGATTCTTCTCCTTTAGAAATGTAGGTACTATGGATCTCCATTGCCACTGCTGTTGCTACAACCATTGCCATAAAAGAAAACTTAACAGAAAAATATGATTTCCTCCCCCAAGTGTTAGAAGTTCTTTTTCCACTGCTCAATGCAGAACCAGAGGGTTTCTCCTGGAGTCCTCTTTGTTTGTATCTCTAGTACTCCCTTTCAAGTTTTGAATTGTGTTGATATCAAGTTGTGAAATGCTAGAGGGAAAAAAAAAAGTTAAACTCACTGCTGGTCCAGGTTTTATAGTTTCATTCATTGTGAGAGACAAGATACCGTGCACTTATTCTTCCTTAGCCTGAAGAAATGCCAGTTTTATTTGTGTCACTTCTTCTTTCTTCCTCCTGGCATTGGTGAGGTAGCCCATCAATCAGTGCTTGGAGAGCAGCCTCCTCCCTGCAGTAGTGAGGGGCTTCGTGGTGGCAGCCTTAGTGACAGGTGGCAGTTGGCAGTAGCTCATCCCTTTATTTTTAGCCTTTCTGAAAGACTTGTTTAAATGAGTAACATGTATGCATCATATAGTTGGGTCATGTTCTATGGGACAATATATAAATCTTTTTCTTTAAATTATTTAAATGCCATTCACCTATGCTAGTATGACATTGCTACAGCATGTAACACATAATATGGAACATATAATATTATACTTTTACTTTTATCCTCAGTTTTAGCTTAGTTTTAGATCTAATATTAAATTATCATTATTGGTCTTTTTGCTTTGTTTCCAGTGATCTCTTGGTTAGATGATGCTCATACTCTAGTAGATTGCTCATGAATGAGTTGTGGTTATAGAATTCTCTAATTCTTTGCATATTTAAAACTGCCTTAATACTTAGAATATGCCATGACTGTATATAAAATTCTTCCTTCATACTTATTTCCTTGAGATTTCTTTTCATGCATCTTTACTGTTGCCTTGCTTTTTTGTTTGTTTTTTTTTTTTTTTTGGTTTTGCTTTTTTTTTGAGAAGGAGGCTTTCAGGATTTATTCTATTTAACATTTAGTGGTTCTACTGGGAAATACCTAGGGATTGACTTTTGTGGACCAATTTTTCCTGGTACATGTTGGGTCCTTTCCATATGTTGGTACATGTTTTCTTTTATTTCTATTTTTTTTTACATATTTTTTTTATTTCTGCATATTACAGGGGTACAAACATTTAGGTTATATATATTGCCCTTGCCCCACCCAAGTCAGAGCTTCAAGTGTATCCATCCCCCAGATGGTGTGCACTGCACTCATTATGTGTGTATATACCCATCCCCTCCTTCCCCCTTCCCACCTGCCCAACACCCAATGAATGTTACTACTATGTGTGCACTCAAGTGTTGATCAGTTAACACCAATTTGAGGGTGAGTACATGCGGTGCTTGTTTTTCCATTCTTGTGATACTTCACTTAACAGAATGGGTTCTAATTCTATCCAGGATAATACAAGAGGTGCTATATCACCATTATTTTTTGTGGCTGAGGAGAACTCCATGGTATACATATACCACATTTTATTAATCCACTCATGTATTGATGGACACTTGGATTGTTTCCACATCTTTGCAATTGTGAATTGTGCTGCTATAAACATTTGAGTGCAGATGTCTTTATTATAGAATGTCTTTTTTTCCTTTGGTGGATGTCCAGTAGTGGGATTGCTAGATTAAGTGGTAGTTCTACTTTTAGTTCTTTGAGGTATCTTCATATTGCTTTCCACAGAGGTTGTACTAGTTTCCAGTCCCACCAGCAGTGCATGAGTGTTCGTATCTCTCTGCATCCATGCAACATTTATTGTTTTGGGACTTTTTGATAAAGGCCATTCTCACTGGAGATAAGTGATATCTAATTGTAGTTTTGATTTGCATTTCCCTGATGATTAGAGATGTTAAGCATTTTTTCATACCTTTGTTGACCATTAGTCTATCTTCTTTTGAAAAGTTTCTGTTCATGTCCTTTGACCACTTTTTGATAGGGTTGTTTGATTTTTTTCTTGCTGATTTTCCTGAGTTCTTTATAGATTCTAGTTATCAGCCCTTTATCAGATGTGTAACATGTGAATATTTTCTCCCATTCTGTAGGTTGTCTGTTTGTTCTCATGATAGTTTCCTTGGCTGTGCAGAAGCTTTTTAATTTGATCAGGTCCCACTTATTTATTTTTGTTCTTGCTGTGATTTCCTTTGGGGTCTTCTTCATAAATTCTTTGCCTAGACCAATGTCCCTAAGAGTTTTTCCAACATTTTCTTCTAGAATTCTTATAGTTTCACACCTTAGGTTTACATGCCTTAGGTCTGTTATCCATGGTGAGTTGATTTTTCTGAGACGTGAAAGGTGCAGATCCTGTTTTAGTATTCTACATGTGGCTATCCAGTTTTCCCAGCACCATTTATTGAATAAGGATTCTTTTTCCCAGTGTATGTTTTTGTCTGCTTTGTCAAAGATTAGATGGCTATATGAGGATGGTTTTATATGTGGGTTCTCAGGTCTGTTCTATTGATCTATATCTCTGTTCTTGTGCCAGTACCATGCTGTTTTAGTTACTGTAGCCTTGTAGTATAGCTTAAGGTCTGGTAAATTGATGCCCCCCAATTTGTTCTTTTTGCTTAAGATTCCTTTTGCTATACAGGGTCTTCTCTGGTTCCATACAAAGCATGGAATTATTTTTTCTATATCTGTGAAAAATGATGTTGGTATTTTAATAGGGATTGCAATGAATCTGTAGATCACTTTTGATAGTATAGACAGTTTAATAATGTTGAATCTGCAGACTCATGAGCATGGCATGGTTTTCCACCTGTTTACGTCCTCTGCTATTTCCTTCCTCAGTGTTTCGTAGTTCTCCCTGTAGAGGTCTTTCACCTTCTTAGTTAAATATATTCCTAGGTATTTTGTTTTCTATGTTGCTATTGTGAAGGGTATTGAGTCTTTGATTTGGCTTGCAGTTTGACTGTTGTTGGCGTATAGGAATTCTACTGATTGCTGTACATTGATTTTGTAACATGAGACTTTGCTGAATTTATTTATCCATTCCAGTAGTCTAATGGCAGAATCTTTGGGGTTTTCTAGCTATAAGATCATATTGTCAGCAAAGAGAGATAGTTTGACTTCTTCTGCCCCCATTTGGATGCCCTTGATTTGCTTCTCTTGTCTGATTGCTCTGACTAGGACTTCTAGCACTATGTTGAATAAAAGTGGTGACAGAGGCCAACCTTTTCTGGTTTCAGTTCTAAGTGGGAATGTTTTCAACTTTTCCCCATTAAGTATGATGTTGGCTGTGGGTTTGTCATATGTGGCTTTTATAACTTTGATGTATGTTCTGTCCATGGCTAGTTTGTTGGGGGATTTTATCATGAAAGTATGCTGTAGTTTGTTGAATGCTTTCTTTTGCATCTATTGAGATGTTCATGCATTCTTTATATGACACATCTCAAGGAACTGGAAGAGTAAAACAAACCCAAAACCAGAAGTAGAAAAGAAATAACTAAAGTCAGAGCATAACTAAATGAAATCAGAAAAAATACAACAGATAAACCAAAGAAAAAGTTGGTTCTTTGAAATGATAAACAAAATTGGTAGACCTCTTGTTAGATTAACCAGGAATAGAATAGAAATGACCCAAATAAGATCAATCAGAAATGAAAAAGGAGATATTACAAGTGATATCACAGAAATATAAATTATAATTCATGAATACTATGAAAATCTGTATGCACATAAATTAGAAAACATTGAGGAAATGGGCAAATTCCTGTAAACACACAACATCCCAACACTCAAACAGGATGAAATAGAACTCCTGAACAGACCAATAATAAGCAGTGAAATCGAAAGAGTAATAAAAATTCTTCCCACCAAAAAAAAGCCCCAGACCACATGGATTCTTAGCCAAATTCTACCAGACCTTCAAAGAAGAGCTGGTAGCCCTACTGCAGAAGTTTTTCCATAACATTTGAAAGGAGGGAATCCTCCCCAACTCATTCTATGAAGCCAGTATCACCTTGATACCAAAGCCAGGAAAGGACACAACAACAAAAAACCAAAACTACAGACCAGTATCCCTTATGAATATAGATGCAGAAATCCTTAATAAAATACTAGCAAACAAAATTTGACATTGCATCAAAAATATAATCCACCATGACCAAGTGGTCTTCATGGGATGAAAGGATGGTGCAACATACATAAATCATTAAATGTGATTCATCTCCTCCATCTTGGAAGGAAACACGAAATTTCTCCTCTCTGTGATGTGCGCAGCAGTTATATCCACACCAGGATCCTTGGAATATCACCTTTTGTTATCAAGTGTGTGTTTATGTGTGTGTGTGTGTTTTATAAAAGCAGTTTTCTTCGTCAGAGAAATATAGCATCTCTTAATTTAATAGTATTTTCTGAGCAAATGACCTCTATCTACTTATTTTCTGCAATATCTATATTCCCATGCATCTTTCTTTTGGAGAAGCCATCACACTGAGTGCCTGAGATGCCCAGTCCCTACTGACATAGCAAGCAACCACAAACAGTTATAGCAAGGGTGTAACCCTGGTGTCCTGGCTGGCTCCCACTGAATAAGTAGGATTAGTTGCTGATTGTGCTAAACTTTCCCATTGAGTGTTCAGATCTGCATTTTAGAAAGTTTGAACAGTATACTTGAGAAGGGAACAGCAAGTGATAAACAGAAGATAATATGGAAGCCACAGGAAGCAGAAGCTTTGAGGTGGGTAGAAATCAGCTCATATGTACTGACCAGCAAGTGGCTGAGTGCTGGAAAGGAAAGGCATGGAGCAGCAGTAATTGACAACTGGTAAATAGATAAATGGACATCCAGGTTACTAGAACTGGGTGGATCTTTAATGATGTTCTACTTTTCTAGAAGGTCTGATTTCCAATTGTAAGTGCATCTATTTCTCTGTGAGACTCAGCTCTAAATCTGTTGCCTTTATTTTTCTTACCCTATATCCTTCCAATGAAAGTGTCATAGGAGTCTCTTTTTCCTTTGCAACAAGAAAAGTCCTAAGTGAAGCAAGAATGGAAAAGCTACTGATATTTAGGAATTCAAAAAAAGTCTGTCCTAGTAATTCTGGTTTAGCCAAATAGAGGATCTCCCCCTTCCCTTATAAGCAGGCTCTTTCTCCTTAGTTTCTTCGGCATTTCCTCTGTGGCCAGCTATGACCAGAGCAGGCATATCCTCTTATTGCTGAGCAAAATCTCTTCCATCATTTGCTGCATGTTTTATTCCACAGTAGTTCAGGCTCAAGATGGCCAGGAAGTGAGCATGCACTCTGCCAAGGCAGAACCAACATTCTTCCCCTTGTGCCTTTCTCAGAGCCTTGATACACAGGCTCGTGCTTCTGCTTCAGGATGGGGCCTCATCCTTCTCTGTGTCTCTGTTGAAATGGGGGTGGGGCATAAATGTTCTCCACCTCCCTCTACCCCCAGGCACACAATGTGTACTCAGGCACACACATGCAGGTCCGAGGCCCCCTCGCTGCAGACAAATGAAGTTCTCGCCCACTTCTCTTCAGTGCTGATGCCCTCGTGGGTCCTTGCTGTTGTGTCTTCTGAAGCTGCTGTAGCTCTGCTTAGCTCTGCTGCTCAGATATGCTCCTCATGCCTCTGGCCCTGCTGCTATTCTGTGATGTCCAGGAATGTTTTGCTGGGACTTTCTGCTGACTTACTACCTCTAACTTTGCTGGTGCCTTTCATTGTTCCTGCGTCTATACAGGGCAGACTGGACTTTACTGGGGAATAGTGACTTTTTCAGACAATTCACCTAAGGCCAGTACTTTTACATGGTTACCCAACTTGATGCAATGTTCCATGCTGCTGGATTTCCAAGGAGCATTCCCCCATATTCCATTTGAGCTCTCCAAGTGAGAACTGAGACCAACGCCTCCTTGGCAGCAGTCTCTGGGAAATTTCATCCCCCTGTGTGTGTCGAGTTGGGTGCAGGCTACTCGTGCAGATACGTTTGCCAAGTAGCTGACGTCCTTGGGACTATTTTCCTAAAGCATTTGCTATAGCTTTTCCTGAGGCCGGGGTCCCATGTTTAAATGAGCCTCAGTTATCTGATTATGACCTTTCTCTGCCCTTTTCTCTGAATGGCTGGTATATTAGTTCTGTCGGGACTGTTTATTAATGATCTTGTCCCGAGATTCCACATGTAGATGGATTTCACATAAATCTCTAGTACAACCCTAGTTCGCAGAACATATAAATCCTGTGAGTTTTCTCATAACATTTTTATTCACACAACAAGAAAAAACAGAAGACCTGTAAAGGAAAAAAAAATTGAGATTAAAATCTGTCAAATGTGGCTAGAAAAGTTTCTGAATGCCACAGGGTAATCCCTGCACTGTCCCCTCCCACTCTAATTATTACCTTCCATTTTACTACAGAAGCTAAATTATTGTTGTCACACCACAAGACGTTGAATTATCATTGGAAGCTAGCCAGCTAGGGAGAAGTTGGAGTCTGGTTGAAACGCCAAGTGAGTTAGGATTCTAAGCTTCAGGCAAAGCGAAGACAAACGTGCAATGAAGTGAACTTGAGTTCAGTCATGTTTATTTTCACTGATGGTTTGTACGGGATGGAGAGAGATCCATATATGGGTCCTTCTCACTGTCTGAGCACTGCTGGCCAAAAGGCAGACCACGCTGGCTTGTCAGACCACAGACCGTCTTTAGGAGGCTGTGGGTAGGGAGTGCTTCAGGAATTCCTTGTGCCATTCACTCGAAAGCTATGACAGCAGGCTTTTAGATCTGCTCCCACATCCAGACCACCTAGAATACCAGTTATTGAGCTGATTCCTACTCATTTTTCAGGTTCCCGTTGAGATGTTCCTTCCACCAGGAAGTCTTCCCTGACAACACCAGCCTGAGTGAGGGCCCCTTCCTATTTGCTGTCTTAGCCTCATGTATGTTTCTCTTTATATCAGGTATCATAGGCTTATTAAAATTATGATTGCAAGTCATTTAAGGTTAGACACCATGTCTGTTATATTCATTGTTCCATCTCCGATGCTCAGGCCAGATCTTGGCACATGGTGGGTATATTCTATTCAATTCCATTAAAAAGGGGTTGAATATAATGACATATCAGTTGTGAATATCAATTTATCATCAGGATCAGAGCATGCAACACTTGGGGGGAACATTGGAGAGGAGGGAGGAGTGGGTATGATGGAGAAGGGAAGAACTTTTCTAGAATACTTCTCTGTGGCAGGGAGCTTGCAAGATTCTTTATACATGTTGTCTGTTTATTCTTTATGGCAACCTTTAGAGGTCATCTCATCCAACTTTTCATGAATGAGAGATTGGAGAGAAAAATTCCAGGCAGTGGCATGAAGTGTCCTATTCATGCATGTGTGTATATTTTCATGCCCTGTTGAATCACACCTAGAGCTTTTGTAGCTTTCTCATCCACTGTGCCCTTCACGTACTAGTCACCTCACAAAGTTCTGCTTTACCCCTGAAAATCCAGTCCAAGCACTTCCTCTACTTTAAATATTTCTATTAGAGGCCTTTCTCTGGCACCACCAATCCTTTCCATCAGAATTAAGAATTGCTTCCTTTGGACCTCTTTTGAACCCATGTTTCTATCAGACACATAAGTAGAGTTATTGAACACAGGGGCTTTGCACTCAAACTTATGGAATTTAAATTGTCCTCTGCCACATATTAGCCCTATTGCCTTGGACAAGTTATTCATCCTCCTCGGCTTTGTTCACTCACCTACTGCATAAGTCAAAGTTCAACCAAAGAAGCAGAATCAGTAGGAGATACATATTAAGAGATTTATTGAAAGAAATTGGCTTCTGTGATTGTGAGTGTTGACTACCCAAGTCCGAAATCCACAGGGCAGGCTGTCAGGAAAGTCAGGCTGGAACTCCGGGGCATGGGTATAAACTGTTGTTCAAAGTTAGAATTGTTCTTTTGCAAGGAAGCCTTAGCTCTGCTCTTGAGGCCTTTCAACTGATTCAACCAGGCCCACCCAGATCATTTAGGATAATCCCCCTTACTTAAAGTCAACTGACTACGGACTTTAATCACATCTACAAAATACTACCATGGCAACATTCAGATTAATGCTTACATAACTGGAGACTATAGTCTGGCAAAGTTGACACATCAAAAGTTCATCATGCTTAGTATGAAAGGGGTGGATAATAACAGAACCTACCTCATAGGGCCATTATAGAGATTAAATGGCTTTACCCATCTCATACATTTAGAATGGTGTTTGGTAGATGACAAGGCCCCAGTAAGTGTTGTCTCTTAATATAGGGTTTGTCACACTCTGCCAAAATTATTTTTTACATGTCTGCTTTCCCTACTAGATTTTGAATTCTGTTATACAGGTATGTACCCATAGCTCTGTATAGATCCTGACCTATAGTATGGACTAGTTAAATTCTTTGAATGAATAATTTTCTTTCGTTTTTGAAATGGCTCACAGGCAATCTAGAAGACGGTCATATGAGTGATCTATTAATGAAGACTACCCCTCTTTGTGAAATTTTTTCCTTGCCCTGAAAGACTATGGAGCTATAACATTTGGAGCCATTTCCAATGAAGGAAAAGGCATGATGGTATCTGCCAACTGAGTTCCACAGCTTCCTTTTTAATATTAGTTTTTAATGGTGTCACAGAGATGCTGTAGTTTGACAGGTAGCAGAAGGTGTACCAAATGACCTACAGATTTGAAAATATGTTAAGCCTAAGAGAGTAAGTAAGTCATTTTATTTTCAACAGAATTACCATCTAAGGATCAGGAAAGGACAACAGCAAAGAGAGGTTTACTTTCTTTTATGTTCCAGGAAGAAGTTCATTTTACCTATATGTTACACCACGGTAAAGGAATTTTCATTTCACAGATTCAAATAATGACTTAGGTCTATGTTCCCATATACTCAAGATGAGGAAATTATGTTTAATCCATAGTGGTGCCCAAACTTTGTGGAATATCATTTCCTGTACCCTCTCTGTCTATATCCTGGGGGTAGATTTGTTTTACATAGTGTAACCCAATGCAATGGGAAGCTGACACTCATCAGTAATCTCTTCCTTTGTGTGGTGAGGATGTTGCAGAATCTGAGTTCCAAAAGGGTATGTATGGATGCAGTGCTGGGGATTCACATTACTCTTCCTTTTATCTTTCTTTGGACTTTTTTTCATCAGTTGAAGTTACTTAGACATAGCACTTGTGTGCAAATATCACCCTTAAGCACAGTTGCAAAGAAAGCTCACTGGGGTGGCTTTAGAATGATCCTGTTTGGAAAGCTAAGTGTAAGCAATGCTGAACATTTAAGAAATGAGGATCAAATGCAGGTGCTGGTAAGCAGTATGTGTGTGCCTTGCTGGAGCTAAAAGATCAGACAAAAGTGTATTGCTAACTTTTCTGTTTTATCACCTGATGCTTTGTATTTGGGTCAGATTGCATGCATATATGTTCTATACCAATTACAAATAAATTTTCACTAAAGGTTTGAAAGTAAGCATTGATTGTATTTATCCAATTTCGTGAGTAAACTCCATTCTTCATGAAATCTTTGCATATTATGTATCTGTAAATAACCAAATACATAAAGTAAGTGTGATATAATTCCTAATTTCCTTTGTCTTAAATTAAATTGCTTTTAATCAGAATATTTTCAAGGTGGCCAGGTTTTTATTAAAATTTGTTTGAGAAAGAACATTCAAGAACACCTAAATTTGTTACTAATTAGATGAACAATGAATCATTCATTTACTCATTTGTTTTGAGTGCCTGCAATGTGCAAGGACCATGATAGGCATCAATAATACAAAGGTAAAATAAAGATTCCAGTCTAGTAGGCAAGTTATCCAAACAGTGTTGCGTACCATGTTGGGGAAGGATGGGGTGCCATGGGGGAGCAGGAGAGGGCGGCCCAGTCTTACAGAAAGATTCCTTGAGTAAAGGACGTTCGCATTGAGACCTGAATGGGTTCATCAGATAAAATCTGTGTGCGTGTGTGTGTGCATGTGTGTGTCAGTGTGCACATATGTGCAGGCGAGTTCAACTGTCGTAGACAGAGAGCAGATTACAGGAGGGATTCTGTGGCTCATAGAAGCACAGCACATGCCCAGTCTTCTGTATTCAGTACAACTAAAATACAGACTGTCTCCAGCATGTTTGTTACAAGAGCGGGGGTATGAGTGGCAAGAAGACTGAAGAAGTTAGTAGAGGCCTGACTGAGGAGAGTGGCAGATGGCAGATGGATTCAAGAGATATTCAAGAGTTAAATTGTCAGAATTTTATTAAAGATAGTGTTTCAATGGTGAGGGAAAGAATGACTCAAGGATGGCACTCAGAGTTCTGATGTGAGCAAGTCAGTAGATGATGGCATCCTTTACTTTGAAAACGAACACGAGAGGGGGCAGGGTTTTCAGGGGATGATGACAACGTTTTGAGTTTGAAGTGCCCATGGGATGTCAAGTGGAAAGGCCCAGTGAACAGTTAGATATGTGGCCCTGACCCCCAGGAGGCCCCACTAGAGAAACAGATTTGGGATTCATCATCGTGTAGCTGAGGGTTTCTCAACCTTGGCCCTATTGACATTTGGGGCCAGAGTCTTTGCTGCGAGGGATGTCCAGACCACTGTAGGGTGTTCAGCAGCAGCCCTGGCCTCTGCCCACTACAGTCCAGTAGACTATCCCCCAAGTCATGACAATGAGCCCTGTCTCCAGATATTGCCAAATGTCCCCAGGGCACAAAATAGTCCCCAGTTGAGAACCATTGATGTGGATGGTACCTAATGCATGAGTGTGGAAGGGCATAGAAATGAGAGGAGAGGAGGTCTAAGAATAAAACACTGAAGCAACCATTTAGAGACCAAGATGAGAAAGAAACCCCATAACAGAGACAAGGAAGTGGTCAGAGAAGGAGGGGAAAGACACAGAAGCCAAGGGAAGAGATGTTTTAGTGAGAAAGATGTAATCACTAAAGGCAAATGTGGCTAAGGGAGCAATTAAAACGAAACCTAAAAAGTAGCCTTCTCTGTAGCAGCAAGAATGTCATTGATGACCTTAGTGAAAATAATTTTCATGGAGTGGTGGGGCGGGGGCCCGAGGGCAGTGAGGGGAGGGGTAAGTGCATCTACATTGCTTTGCTACATTGTTTGATCCAGCCAGACAGGACAGCACAGCTAGAATGGGGGCGGTTAAAACGATCTTGGGTGGGGGTTTGGAAACTGTCAGCAGTACATAGAAGCTGAGGATATTGGCACAAGAGTAATTGAAGAGGAGGTCATGAAATATAAACTGGACAGTGAAAGAAATGAATGCAAGAGAGAATTGATGGGTAAAGAGAAAGCAAAGAGCTTAGAGTCAAGGTCTCTACAAGTATGAGGAGGAGGTAAAGTGAGAATTACTAGGGAAAAATCTGAAAGTGCATCAGGGTAATACTCATCCAAATTGGGCCTTGATTTATTTATTTGTAAGTTCAGAGGGCTAACCCAGATGCCCCTACATCCCTTTGGACCTGATTGTTTTAGGTTACAAGGTATAATAACATCTTTCTGATTCTTACTGCTAAAAATATATAGGAAATGGCAGACATATGTGTATATGAGTTTTTGTCTATGAAATCTTATTAATGTCAAATTTTTCTTTGATAGGCTTCTCTTTGATTTGGGCCGTCCTGATTTTGACACTGTGAGTTCACTTTAAGTTTATTTTATTCCCAAGAATCAGGTCTAACCAATTTTGATGATTCTTTAGTTTAGAAAGAGAAAACTTTGGCTATATGAGATAATTTTTGGTGGTTCAATGGCTTTACTTTGTACAGAAGCATTAGTCCTTAAGAAAGACAAAGATCAGGGAACCTTGGTTTTTGTGGGTCTTTCTTCCCTGTTAGTATTCTTTTCTTTTGTATAGTTTCCCTCTCCCTGCTAAGATCCTTTCT
>JAQIFY010003256.1:0-12697 GCA_028533085.1 Varecia variegata | reverse complement strand
TACAGGCATGCGCCACCATGCCCGGCTAATTTTTTCTATATATATTTTAGTTGGCCAGCTAATTTCTTTCTATTTTTTAGTAGAGACGGGGTCTCACTCATTGCTCAGGCTGGTCTCGAACTCCTGACCTTGAGCGATCCACCCGCCTCGGCCTCCCAGAGTGCTAGGATTACAGGCGTGAGCCACCGCGCCCGGCCCAGGCTGGTCTTGAACTCCTGAGCCCAAGTGATCCTCCCGCCTCAGACTCCCAGAGTGCTAGGATTACAGGTGTGAGCCACCTGTAAATTTATGTTTAAGGAATGTATTATTTAAGATGGTGTGTTCATGCTTGTGATTTCCTATCTTTGCGCCTGTTTTTTCTCTGGCTCCACTGGTGCTACTGTTTGAGGGATCTCATTTGGAGGTGAAAATAAAGACTGTAGTTGTGTCTTTTGAAAACTCCACTTAATCTTGGCAATCTCATTGGAACCCCAGCAATTGCTAATGATGGCCCTGTATCGGGGACTTACTTTCTTGTCTTGTATACATGTTTCTGGGGATTAGAGTAAGGGAAGGGAAGAAGTTTCAGCATTTCAGAATGACCAGGACTCCATGGGATTGTAAAATTTTATCTCTCTTCTATGTAAATCAGCCTAAATCAAACAGAAATATTAGTGTTGGGGCACATCAAACACCTTTAACTTGTCCTTCATTTTGGTTTGCCTTTTGACAGGATATAATCACAGATCCATTTAAGCTTGCAGAAGATTCTGACAACATGAAGTTCAGATGTGCCCCTGATGTCTCTGGAGGCTGCTGTGGCACAAAGCAATGCTGCTAAAGCTACAGCCAACTAAGGGACCACAGTAATGGGCAAGAGGCTAAGGCATGATTTGCATGTTTTTTAACCTGCTTTTCCCCATAAGAAATAATAAATGGCAATAGAATAGAATAAATACCCTATTCTAGATCACTGATAAAAATAAATGAACTAATTTTGGGAAGTATTAATTAAAGGTTCACAGCAAATCACTTAAAGACTAGTTAAGCAGGCTGGGCACAGTGGCTTGTAATCCTAGCACTCTGGGAGGCCGAGGTGGGAGGATCGCTTGAGCTCAGGAGTTTGAGACCAGCCTGAGCCTTGAGTAAGAGCGAGACCCGGTCTCTAAAAAAAAAAAAAAAGATGAATTAAGCAGATTATTTTCTATTTCTTAACTAATTCATGGTTCTGGTGCCATTTAGTATTTAGAAATGGAACTGAGAAGCTATCTTAAGGCTTGGCCAAGGGGCAAGAAAGGCTTCAGAAATAAAAGTTGGCAGAGGCACTCAGGAAAAACTTTTCTGACCTGTGTGGCACCTTTTCGACTTTTCACTATGTTTGCTCCTTAAACAAAGCTCCTACTGAAGTCATGCTAATCATACCAAAAGATTGCCAAATCAAATTTGGTAGGAATATTATGTATCCCATGGACCAGTTGAACAGAAACATTTGAGTATATTTGCTAAACTTTGTTGGCGCTTGTCTTAACTTCTGCAATTTGCCGCCAAGTTTCTCCAACCACACACCACAATTTGGATCCAAACAAAGGTTCTTTTTTTTTTTTTTTTTTTTTTTGAGACAGAGTCTTGCTCTGTTGCCTGGGCTAGAGTGCCGTGGCGTCAGCCTAGCTCACAGCAACCTCAAACTCCTGACCTTTAGCAATCCTTCTGCCTCAGCCTCCCGAGTGCCTGGGACAACAGGCATGCGCCACCATGCCCGGCTAATTTTTTTTCTATATATTTTTAGTTGTCCAGATAATTTCTTTCTATTTTTTAGTAGAGACGGGATCTTGCTCTTGCTCAGGCTGGTCTCGAACTCCTGACCTTGAGCAATCTTCCTGCTTAGGCCTCCCAGAGTGCTAGGATTACAGGCGTGAGCCACTGCGCCCAGCCGCAAAGTTTGTTTTGTAGACGTTGCCCTAGGAGTCAGTAGAAGGAGATCTCACTAGATTAAAATGAACTCTTTTGCAAATATGAAGTTGGAATTATACAATCCTAGTAATAACCTATTACTCGAGCTTTCATGCTTCATTCCAGTCTGGTCAACTGCTGATCCTGCAATTCCTGTAAGCACAACTCCCACTGAGGTTAATGGGAGTGTTATGTGAATGTAAGTTTTGTACTTAATCTTCTCCTGCTGAGTGAGCCTTGCTTGTCTTGGACTCACAACCGTACCAATCCCCTTCCCCAATGGGAACATGGTAGTCCCTCCTTTCATGTTGCAGGGCCATGCTGCACTGATATGCTCCAAATGAGGGCAAAATCAATTTGGACCAAAAATGTTCTGCCCTAGTACTACTCTACTGCCTCACATAGTAACACATTGCCTCATGTACATTGTCCAGAGCCAGAGAGAGTAAAAATGTAGAATGGTAAATCCACGTTCTAGGCACACCATAAGCCAGACTTGGGTCTGCTAAATTTTTAAAAAGTTTTCAAGAGATGGAGCCGCTTGTTGCACAGGCTGGCCCCGAACTCCTGGGCTCAAGGGATCCTCCCACCTCAGCCTCCTGAGTAGCTGGGACTACAGGCATGCGCCACCATGCCTGGCTCTAACGTTTTAACTAGACCTAAAGCCATTAGCCTTCTTCTCAATGGTGGAACAAAGGTGATGCAGGAGACAGAAAGCAGGTATTCTTTCTAGATCTGGCTCCGCTGATGAACTAATCATCTGGCCCCAGGAACATCATTTGTCTGCTTTGGGATTCACATTCCCCCTCTGTCAAATGAAGCTGTTGAACTTGGAAGACCCTAAGTTCCCTTCCAGGTTTAGAAACAGATTTACAGGTCCAGATTCTGTAGAGGTCACAGTGTTTCTAAAATTTTGTGAATTAGTTATCCACATTTACAAATCAGAAGATTTTATATAACATATAAATTTCTGGCTTCTCTTGAAAAATTGGAAGCGCTGGCAACACCAGCCCTGCATTTCTGCAAGGGTGATGGCCAGAGCTGAGTTATGGCTTCCTCTTTAGACAGGATGTGTCCCTTTGGATGCATTGTCACCCTCCCCACCCAGTCAACTTCACTGACTCCTGTAGGCTTTTGAATTTGTAACCCTTTTCTAAAATTAAAATTAGCACAGTTTCATCAAAGTTACAGTGAGGTTTTTTTTCCATTGTGTTCAAATGATGGCAGGTCTGTGGCCTAATCTATGACTCTAACATATATTTAATTCATTACAAACAGTAGGCAAGAAGGGCACGTGGAGCTTTGCAGGGACGCTCACAGCAGGGAACTGAAGAGTGTTGGAGCTGCTTATGGTAATTTGACATATAACTCAGAGCCTAATTGTGTCAGGTGAAGTGGCCTGGACAGTTTATTCTCTGTTTCCAGAGTTAACAAGCTCCCATCACATAACTTTCTTTGAGAATATTAAATGAGCATCCTCTAGGAAGCAAATGTCAAGTTGCCAGGGAAGGAGAGGTTCACACAGGAAGTGCAGATTAACGCTTCGTAGTTAATCTTTTTTTAATTGTCCTTATTTTCTTTTTTTGAGTAACCTTATTATTCCTTTCAACTGGATCTAACTAATGAAACTGTGAGGGAGGTATTTTTTATTTTTGCTTTTAAGGAATGTAGCAGGAACCCATGAAGCCAATGTAACTCTTTAAAAATGATGATTTCTTATGGTTTTGGGGGAAAGTTCATTGCTTTGTGTGGATATAAACCATGCCAAAAAATCCAAAGTTGTTTCTTTACTAAAAATAACTCCCTTATACCTCCCTCACAGTGCTGATTTTTCTAATTTTACAGAAGAGAAAACTGAGGGTGAGCATATTTAAATGATTCGCATGATGGGATCACAGTCTAGTGTTAGAACAAAGACCAGAACTAGGTCTTCTGACTCCTGTACCATTGTGTTATATGGTTTGTCCTTGCTCTTCTTTAGGGAATTCCTAAATTTAAAGATACAGCAATTAAAAAGGGAAATGATTACTGTAATAGTAAAGGTAGTAGTTATATCTAGGGTGGAGGGAGAGGAGTGTGATCTAGAAGGGATATATATGGGTTTTCTTGACTAGGGGGTGGTTACCTTTACCATTATAAATTATTATAAAATGAACATACTCTTTGCCTGGGACTGTCCCAGTTTAAGCCTTAAACTGGGTTAATTATTAATAGTACCATTTTTTTTCATTTTCAAAAGGGTTCTGTTTTAGATGATAAATTATTAATATATGGCATTATACTGCACATTTATGTTTTATGCACTTTTATATATTTATTATAGATCAAAATTTTTTTTTTATTTTAAAAAGTAATCAGGAAGTCTGACCTATGATTAGGAATTCTGGCCAAGCTGGGGAACTGTACGTTTGCTCTTAGACTCAGGAGTACTCCAGTGACCGCAGTGGCAGTAGCTGTGAGCCAGGTGTGGGCTTTCTGAGCAGCGGCTGCAGTGTCCCATCTTGGTTTTCTGGGGGCTCCCCTGGCATGAGATACTTATCTTTCTTTCTTTGTCCTATATGTGGCTGGAGAAGTGGCATATCCCTGTGTCCTAATTGTGAAGGTCAGTCCAAGATAATATATGAGAAAATGCATTGTAAACTGTGAAGGTTTTTTCTACTTTGAATGGCAGGAGCTCCCTAAATTCCTAAATTGCCAAGGGCTCAGCATCACTGCGGTGGTACCTGTCAGATTAATGTTCCTATAATACAGCTCTTCTACTTAAAACTTTTCATAACTCCTGGGTACCTACAGAATGAAATCTAAACTCCTAAACTTGGCATTCAGCGCGACACAAAACAACCCCAACCAACTTGCCAACATTATTCCTGCTGTTCCTCTTCATTGGCTATTGAACCAAATTCAGCCATGCAGTGTTCCAAAAATGCTGCTCCCTTTCCAACCTTGTTTCATACTTTGCCATCTAATAGAATGCCTTTTTCTTCTTTCTTATCTCTCAATCCTGTTGTTATGGACCAAATGTTTGTGCCCCCCCCCCATTCCTATGGTGAAGCCCACAGTGTGACTATGTTTGAAGATAAAACCTCTAAGGAAGTAATTAAGGTTAAATGAGGTCATAAGGGTAGGGTCCTGATCCAACTGGATTGGTGTCCTTATAAGAAGAGACCACAGAGGTCTGTCTGCAAGCCAGGAAGAGAGCCCTCACCAGAACCCCCCCTGCCCAACCTTGATCTAGAATGTCTAGCCTCGAGGACAGTGAGAAAATAAATTTCTGTTGTTTAAGCCAACCAGTCTATAGTACTTTTTTAATGGTGGCCCAAGCAGATTAAGACACCTTTCTAGGAATAGCTCTGACATTGTACATTTAAAACCTCTATTCTACAAGGACCAACTCAAAGACCATGAAGCTTTCCTCAATTCCTCCACTTTATTTGTACTTGTTTTGAAGACATTTGATGTTTGATCTTGTATTATATAGTTATTTATGTACACATTGGCTAATAACTTCCTTACTAGTAAGTTTTTGGGGTAACCTCTGGTTTAGTATTGTAGCTCTGCAATGCCTAGCACAGTGTTTGAAACTTATTAGATACACAATATATATTAGTTGATAGATGTATAAATAAAAGAGGAGAAAAAGAAATGGGGTGAGAAATAAAACACAAACTTTAAAATTTAAAGAGGAAGCAGAGAATTAAGAAGCCGTATTAATAAATGGAGAGAAATAAGTTAAATCTTCAGTTTAGTGATACTTAAAATAAACAGGTATCTCAGAGCAACTCAGGTGAATTTTTTTTCCACTGGGATCTGACATGTTTTGTCTATGCATTGGGGAGGGTGGGGGTGGGGAATTTGACTTATTGAAGTAGAATTTGACTTATTGGAGCAGTATTTTATTTCCAGTTTCAGAGGATGTGGAGAAACGACCATGGGAATGAACTCAGCCGGTACGGGAAAACTGGTATTTTATGACTAGAGTTACAATCACAAATTGAAGCTCTGGTGTCAGAGCCATGCAGGTCTGAATCTTACGGGAGGGCCCAGAATTGGACATTCAGACCTATTCTTTCTCCTGCAGTCCTGTTCCCAGTTACCATCCTCCTGTCAGAGTCTTCCTATTTATAATCCACCTCTTCCTTACTCCCCAAATGTAGTTTTAAATCTAGATTTTTGAATAGGCAATATTCACATGGTTCAATATTTAAAAACTATGGAAGTGAAATGTTTCCCTCAAATCATGACCTGGGTTGAGTGTTTTGGTCACAAGGATAACTGGGCTCAAAACCTCTCTTACACCTTTGTCTAAGGCTGAGCTGGAGGTTGTAACTAGCATGGAACAGCCAGGCATAAAGAACATTCTAGAAAAGCCTAGAAAATGCTACAGTTGCAGGGCCTGGCAGTCAGGAGGGCAGGGGTACTAGAGTAGGGCAAACTGTGGACTTTTAGCAGCAGAACTGTTCTCTGAGTAGCCCAGGAGGGTCAAGGGGGTTGTAGAGGAAGGGAGTGGGTGACAGCACAGAGGGCAGAAGACTGCCCCGTGGGGGGTTCTGGAAGGGCAGGCTTTCTGTGAGAAGGGCAATGGTGTGGAGCGCTCTTCAGCTCCTGAGGCCACACAGCACCGTGGAGGGACCAATAGCATGGGAGGAGGCGTGGGTGGAGGAGGCAGAGTGGGAAGGGGCAACGTGCCATTGGTGGGAGTGGTGCCCTCACACCCCACTCCTGTGCGGGCATCAGAGATCCTGATTCCCGGGAAGGGCAAAGGGTGGCACCCAAGGAGCCCAGACCCTTCTCAAAGGGGGAAGATTTTCTCACAACTCCACCAAAGAGCCACATTTTTCTTTCTTTTTCAGCCCAGTAACAATGTCCAGAAAATATCTAGAAAAAGAAGGAAATGGGAAAGCCCTAAATATAAATAAGAGGTCTGAAAAGTCCTCTTGAGATGGTAAATGGCATTGTAGGTTTTATTTTATCTTTTTTTTTTTTTTTTTGCCAACTGTTGTGAAAAATTCTCATTTTAGCTACAGAAGTTCTATATATTTAAGCAAGTGGGTAATGTTGCTTCTGAGAAACCCTTCAAAGGGCTAACATTTGATTCTATGGAAAGTCTGGGTAACTCCCGCATTTTCCCAGTTCCTGTTTTTCCTCAGAAGACTTAGTGTTTTGGTGTGATTAAAATGTCATTGTTCAAGCAGTAATTTTGAATACTTTTTTATAGCTAGACAATTTCCAAAAAAAAAAAAAGAAAAGCTTTTCTATAAAATCATAGATTTATGTTGAGAAATAAAATGTGTCAAGAGCCATTTGGTATTTTACTTGCAACCTTTAAGAAAATCAGACTCATCAAACTCTAAAAGACTTAGGTCTGGATGCAGCACCTTCCCAAATCCCCGAACCTGCACAGGTGGGAGCTTAGCTTTTGCGGATGAGAAAGTTGAAGTCACCCTTCTCTCTTAGTATCTAGTGAAGGATTCTGGCACAAGAGGGTTGGTTAGGGAAAGTATTTGCTAGGAGGTTCTGGCTTTAGCTAAATGACTTGCTCAAAGTCAGACGAGCCAGAACTGAACTAGGGTTAGACAGCTGTAGGAACCATATAGTACTATCAGGCTTTTTGTATCCCTTTATGGAGGTAAAATATCATAATTCAGGGTTATGTTGTATTTTCTTTCTTTTAGATTTCAGAAGAGATTCGCTAGAAACGAGTGTTGACCTTGCCCTCCATTCAAACAGATGAGCAGGTTGGGAAGCCCCCAAAAGTCACCATAAACCTAAAGCCTCCAAACTTGAAGGAACATCCCTTTTACTAAGAAAAGGTATCTAGATTGCTTGTGTCTTGGGTATACAGGAAGCATATAACCCCCACCCCTCCCCACCCATGATCACTCAGTGTTTCCCTGTGTGAACTTGAGATTGGGTTTTTGAAATATTGTAAATTATCTGGGCAGGTCTTTTCTGATATTTTTGTTATTAAGTCCTGAATTTCTAACTTCTAAATTGCTGAATGTCACACTTTCCTCACTGTTCTAGCTTTCTTTAAAATGCACAGGAAATGTCTTTAGGTTTGGCAAGCTCTTCCTCACTCCGTTCTCCACACTCCTATTCCAAAAGCGTACATTCAGCAATTCAGAGCCTTTAAGTTGTCTTCCCTTATTCACACTTTTTATGAAGTTAAAATGGTTTCATTTTCAATCAGCTGACTTAGAAGGACCATGTCTGTCTTTAACCTTTGTCAGATATCCCTAAAAATCCCAACTATTTTTCTTCTAAACTTCCATAATGCCATTCTTACAAATGCATGCCAGGTCTGTGAGTCAAGTTTTCTTCATCTGAACTTATTTTTCAAATATAGCAGTATGAGAACTGGGGGTAGGAGAAACAGCACTAGAAACTGAGGGGCTGGAAACTAGAGTGGGGTCATTATTTGAAATAATCAGAATAAAAATTCTTACATTTAACACTCAAAAAAAATTTTTTTTTTGAGACAGAGTCTTGCTCTGTTGCCCCAGCTAGAGTGCCATGGCGTCAGCCTAGCTCACAACAACCTCAAACTCCTGGGCTCAAGAGATCCTCCTGCCTCAGCCTCCTGAGTAGCTGGGACTACAGGCACACATCACCATGCCTGGCTATTTTTTTCTATTTTTAGTAGAGATGGAGTCTCACTCTTTCTCAGGCTGGTCTCGAACTCCTGAGCTCAAGTGATCCTCCTGCCTTGGCCTCCCAGAGTGCTAGGATTACAGGTGTGACCACTCAAAAAATATTGTTTTGAATACCTATCTACCAGTGTTCTAGGCCCTGGTGATACAGCAGTGAACAAAACAAACAAAATTTTGTCCTCAGGGAGCTTAAGTTCTAGTGGAAGGAAACAGATAATAAACCCAATTAATAATTTTCATGGTATATTAGAAAGTGATCTTCGCTTTGAAGAAAAACAAAGTAGAGGTGGGGTATAGGGAGTGTTTTACTTTTTTTTTTTTTCCAAGACAGAGTCTCACTCTGTTGCCCTGGCTAGAGTGCAGTGGCATCACCAAAGCTCACTGCAACCTCAAACTCCTGGGCTCAAGTGATCCTCCTGCCTCAGGCTCCCAAGTAGCTGGGACTACAGGTGTCACCATGCCTTTCTAATTTTTCTATTTTTGGTAGAGACGGGTCCCCAGCATGTTGCTCAGGCTGGTCTTGAACTCCCGGCTTCAAGCCGTCCTCCTATCTCGACCTCCCAAAGTGCTAGGATTACACTCTAAGCCAGGGTGTGTTTTTCGTAAGTTTAAAATAAGGTGGCTTTCCAGCAAAGCCTTGAAGGAGGTGAAAAACCAGGCTATGCTGACATTAGGGGCAAGAGTCCCAGACACAGGAAACAAACACCAAGTGTAAAGGGTCCCAGGGATTCCCTGGAGTGACTGAACAATAGCTAGGAGAGCCTGGCTGGAGCAGCAGGTGATGAGGTCAGAGAAGTAATGGGAGGCAGCAGATCCTTTAGAGCCTTGTAAGATATTGTAGGTACTGTGGCTTTTACTATGATGAGATGGGAAGCCAGCGGAGGGTTTCAAACAGAGTGAAAAGGATCTGACAAGATCATTGCTTGTTGGGCTGAGAAGGGAAAGGGGCAGGTGTAGAAAAGAGAGATCAGTTAGATAGATCTGTTAGACCACTGCGATCATCCCAGAAATGAATAAGAAATGTTTACAAGAGGGGAAGAAAATGTGCTTGTAGATACAAAAAAAAAAAAAAAAAAAGTAGGGAAGCAATAATTTTTCGAATGTTTTAAATTTTGAGAAAAAGACCAGTTTGGCAGCTACTCGGCTACTGCATCTCCTCTAGACGCAATGGTATTTGGAGTCCAGAAGCTAGGTTAATTTTTTGCTCCTGAGCGATCTATGACACTAGCAGGGTTTGGTCAGTGTGATTAAGAATGAACGAACCTTTTTGGGTCTGCTTAGGATGTCTGTCCCCTCCCATTTTTCCTAAACTTGCCTGGGTGCCTACTGGAAATACAGATTCTGGGCCCTTCCCATTCTATAAGTATGGAAGGGGGCCCAGGGAATATATACTTCTAGCAGGAATACGTGGGGGTTCTTATGACTAGGAAGTCTGGGAAATTGTCCTAACCTCCCCACCCTTAACTCCCGCACACCTTTTGGGGTTTGCAGCGGACCTGGAAAGCGCTGCAGGGCGCCCGTGCAGCCCGCAGGTGGCGCTACCTGACCGCGAGTCGCAGTGGGCGCGCGTCCTCTAGGGAGAAGCGAGAGGCGAGAGGAGAGCGGGTCAGCCGCGGTACAGGAGCCACCCGGCGGCCGCTTGCCTCAGCGGGGCTGCACGCACAAGCAGTAGGGGAGCTTGGCCAGTGCCCCGGGTTTTGGGGCTTGTGTGCATCCTAAGCCGCCCCTAGTAGGTTTCTCGGACTCCTGGGGCAGAAGGGGCAGCGCTTTCTCCCCGAGCATTGAGCACTGGGGAGCCAACGAGGCGGCGCAGCGAGAACCCGCCACCTCTTGCCGCAGGGAATCAGTCCGACCCGGCCGACCCAAGCGCCGGGACCTACTACGGTGCCCGCTCTGGGAAGGCCGGACCGACGGCGGCTCCATTCCATTGGCGGCCGGACGGAGGGCCACGCCCCCTTTCCTACAGCTCTCATCTTTGACTGGCTCTCGGGTTCCGGCTGGCCACGCCTCCTTCCCTCGCACATACACAAGAGTCACGCGCCTTTCAGCTGGAAACTTGGCGTGCTGAGGGGGACGGTGGCCCACATCGCCCCACCCACTTACCGTGCCATTGGTCCGCGGCGCCGCGCACGACCACGCCCCCATTCCAGCCCCCTGGCTGGGAGGGCGGGCGCCCGCTCGTGATTGGCTGATCGGCCTGCCTCTCGCCGGAGCAGCTGGCGCTCTCCTCCCTCCCCCTCCCCCCTCCCGCGAACCTCGGGGTTCCTCAGCTGGCCGAGGTCGAATCAGTGTCAGTCAGGGAGGCGGAGTGCTGAGCACTGGGCGCGGACGCTCCATTGCAGTCTAGCCCAGGGGCCTGTGCCTGCGCTCTCGCCGCCGGGTGGGAAGGATGAAGCCACAGCTGGAGCAACCACCCTATGATTGGCTGTGGCGCTTGTGAACCCGAAGTAAAGATGGCGGGCGGGCAGGCAGCCGCCGCACTGCCCACTTGGAAGATGGCGGCACGCCGCAGCCTCAGCGCCCGCGGCCGGGGTGTCCTGCAGGCGGCTGCCCGGCGGCTGCTGCCGCTGCTACTGCTGAGCTGCTGCTGCAGCGCGGGCGGCTGCGCGGCGGTGGGCGAGAACGAGGAGACGGTGATCATCGGGCTGCGGCTGGAGGACACGAACGACGTGTCGTTCATGGAAGGGGGGGCGCTGCGGGTGAGCGAGCGGACCCGGGTCAAGCTGCGGGTGTACGGGCAGAACATCAACAACGAGACGTGGTCCCGCATCGCCTTCACCGAGCACGAGCGGCGGCGCCACAGCCCCGGCGAGCGCGGGCTGGGGGGCCCCGCGCCGCCGGAGCCGGACAGCGGCCCCCAGCGCTGCGGCATCCGCACCTCAGACATCATCATCTTGCCCCACATCATTCTCAACCGCCGCACATCGGGCATCATCGAGATCGAGATCAAGCCGCTGCGCAAGATGGAGAAGAGCAAGTCCTATTACCTGTGCACGTCGCTCTCCACGCCTGCCCTGGGCGCCGGCGGCCCAGGGTCTGCAGGTGGTGCCGTCGGGGGCAAGGGCGGCTCGGGGGTGGCCGGGCTCCCGCCGCCCCCGTGGGCCGAGACCACCTGGATTTACCACGACGGCGAGGACACCAAGATGATCGTAGGAGAGGAGAAGAAATTCCTGCTGCCCTTCTGGCTGCAGGTGATCTTCATTTCGCTACTGCTGTGCCTGTCGGGCATGTTCAGCGGCCTCAACCTGGGGCTCATGGCCCTGGACCCGATGGAGCTGCGCATCGTGCAGAACTGCGGCACCGAGAAGGAGAAGAATTACGCCAAGCGCATCGAGCCGGTGCGCAGGCAGGGCAACTACCTGCTGTGCTCGCTGCTGCTGGGCAACGTGCTGGTCAACACCACGCTCACCATCCTGCTGGACGACATCGCCGGCTCGGGCCTCGTGGCGGTTGTGGTCTCCACCATAGGCATCGTCATCTTCGGGGAGATCGTGCCCCAGGCCATCTGCTCCCGGCACGGCCTGGCTGTGGGGGCCAACACCATCTTCCTCACCAAGTTTTTCATGATGATGACCTTCCCCGCTTCTTACCCGGTCAGCAAGCTGCTGGACTGCGTCCTGGGCCAGGAGATAGGCACAGTCTACAACCGGGAAAAGCTGCTAGAGATGCTCCGGGTCACCGACCCCTACAACGACCTCGTTAAGGAGGAGCTGAACATCATCCAAGGGGCGCTGGAACTCCGCACCAAGACGGTGGAGGACGTGATGACCCCCCTCCGGGACTGCTTCATGATCACAGGCGAAGCCATCCTGGATTTCAACACCATGTCGGAGATCATGGAGAGCGGCTACACTCGCATTCCAGTATTTGAGGGGGAGCGCTCCAACATCGTGGACCTGCTCTTTGTCAAAGACTTGGCCTTCGTGGATCCAGATGACTGTACTCCCCTGAAAACCATCACCAAATTTTATAACCACCCCTTGCACTTTGTTTTCAATGACACCAAGTTGGACGCTATGCTGGAAGAATTTAAGAAAGGTGGGAAATTTTGGTATCTTTCATTGGCTTGCTTTTTTCTCTTTCCATCCTCCTCCCTACTTGAGTCTGCTACCCTCAGA
>JAQIFY010003255.1:0-12697 GCA_028533085.1 Varecia variegata | reverse complement strand
TTTGTTAGCCATTCTTATATCTTCTTTTGAAAAATTTCTATGCATGTCCTCTTTCTTCTCTCTCTTCTTCCTCTTCCTTCTTAAAATGAAAAACATTTAGAAAGAAAACTTAACCGGGCCTTAAAAGACCATATCATTAGGATGTATCACCATCTCATGTGAGCCAGAACATCCCCAGATAACACTGCTTAATGCTTAAGAAGAAAAATAACAGCAAAATTTTAAAAAATTGCTTGTATTATCGATAATTCATGGCATGCTTATAAAAAGTAAATCTAAGGCTAAATTTTAAGTTATTTCTTAACCACCTACATAATTTGGCCATATCTAGGCATCACCTAATTATTATTAATAGTTTGTCTTTGACATGATATCATTTTTACTGGTAAACACCAGTTTTCATGCCATTATATCCCTCTTCAACAAATACAAAATATTATAATAACAGAAGGTAATAGTAAAATAAAAACCATAAAATAATGTTATTAAATTATTGTTAGATGCCATTTTTTGCATAAGTCTCTGAGGTCTCTTTCTTCTTTCAAAAAACACTAGATTATCAAGTACTCTCAGATTGACTCTTTTTGATATAACTAGAAGGATGATTCATTGAGAGATTTAAAGTAATTTAGTATTATATTCACATAGTATCTAAAACCACTATTTATATATTGCAAGGCAAATCTCACACGTGGAATCACCACTCTCATCCTGCACATGATAGTATTTGCTACTCTATATCTCCTTTGTCTTTTCCTGTGCAGGTCCCACCTAGAATAGTCTGGGCAGGCTTTTATATTTAAATAACAAAGGGCTAATAATATCTCTAATGTCCATAAAACTTATTAAAAATTGGGAAAGTGGACAAAAGGCATACAATTCATGAAGCAAGGTATGAAAATGATCTTTGATCATAGGAAAAATTCTCAAATTCCCTTGTGATAGGAGAGATGCAAATTAAAATGACACTGAAATACTATTTCTTATCTATCATATGGGCAAAAATTGACAAGAGACTCCTGTAAATACATAGGACATTTTTACAAATGTTTATATACATTTATACTAATATTAACATATATTGTTAGTAGCCTCCTATCTGCCTTGAAAGTATCACTAACCATAGTTACATAAATAATTTTCTTTCTGCTTCTCTGCCTATAGCAAAATTATTCTCCAACTTTTGGTGTGTATGAGAATCACCAGGGAAACTGGTGCAGCTGCAGCGGCCAGACTGTATCAGACTTCCACAAACCTGAGCCTATGTGTTCTTTGTTAGTACTTCAAGTGGTTCTTATACACCATATTTGAGAACCACTGCTGTAGACCTTAGCATTTTCTATGAAAGAAACACCTTAAAACTGAAACACCTGAAATTCCAAATACTTGCCTTTGAGATTATTGAAATGATATTTTTATTTGAAAGTGCTCCATGATTCTCTGGTATCTCTCTCTCTCTCTCTCTCTCTCTCTCATCTCTCTCTCTTCATAGAGTTATAATCTGTGTGCCAGTCTTAGGGGCCACTCTTTATTCTACAGTTTCCGAAATTGTATTAGAAGGTAGCTTCCTAGGACTCTACAAATTGAATTTCATGTATTGTATATATTATACTGTAAATCAGCCCATATTAAGAATATACTCTAAATTTCTTGAAAATATGCCCCAATTTTTAAAATGATAATGCCAGATAGAAATAAACTTTGTTTACATAGCAGTATGCATAGACATGCACACACATGCAAGCACACTTATGTGTTTCTATGAACTAAAACATAACATTTTTAGAAATGGCTATACTATCTTATATTAACTTTGAGTCACAATCAAAGTACCTAGTGAGCTGTTTGGCTTATCATAGACATTACAGATAGATATATAAATGTATTACTATGTATATATAGATATATAGACATATGTGTATATACAAATATAGATGCATAAATGTATGTGTGTATAAGTAGATATAGATGTATTTGAGTAAATGATTCCTGAATCTCCTTCTGACCCCTCAGATGTTTCCATTTAGACTCAAATTCAAAGTTTATTAAGATGTCATAAAAACACATACAGTTCAAATGCTTAAGAAAAATTTCACTTCTTGAGTTTTACTCTAGTCCTACTAGATGAGAATCTCTCTGGCTGGGGCCTGAAAATCTACAATTCTATCAAGCTTTTCCCCACTAGAGGTAAGTTCCAGGAGAGTAAATAGTTTTGTCTCTTATTTATTGTTGTCTGCTCAATGTCCAAAACTTTTTTTAGCAGAGTGAACACTTGATAAATAAGTGTTGAATGACTAAATGAGAGAATGAAAGAAACTGCCAAGATCATTAGGAGATTCTGATTTGCACCACTACTTGAAATCTACAGTTCAATCCCATTTACACTTCATCTTAAATGGAAGGCACTTCTCCAGAGAGAAAGGGGAGGAAAGAGAGAGGCGGGGGGCAGAGAGAGAGAGAGATGTTTCAAAATCAGGGAAGTATAGTACTCATTCCATAATAGAAGTTTTGAAGTTGTGGAGGCAGAAGAATATCCCTAATCTCCTTCATAGCCGGTATCTTTGGAGCTTTCTGTGGTTCTGAAACTGTTTTCTCTGCTTCACTGGAGGGAAGTTTAGCATTTATTTTCATTCCCAGCTTATTGCTCTTCAATAAGCCAGATGCTAGACATATCAATATGGAGAAGTAGTTCTCAACTAAAGGAGATTTTGCCTCCAAAAGGACATTTGGCAATGTCTGGACTCATTTTTGATTGCCAAGAGGGGTGTGTGTGTGTGTGTGTGCGTGCGCGTGTGTGTTTGTGTGTGAGGGAGTTGCTACTGGCATCTGGTGTGTAAAGGCCAAGGAGTCTACAATGCACAGGACAACCCTTAATTCCAGTGACATATCTGCCATAAAATGTCCATAGCTCTGCTGTTGAGAAACTCTTCTAGAGCATCATAGCTACATGCCGGGCATCATGTCCTCAAATAGGACCAAGTTTAGTTGAAATTAATTTTTTTATTAACAGCTCAAATGTATTCACTCCTTTCCATGTTTATGACCACTATCCCTATGCAAGCTACCACCATATTCCACCTGAGCTATTACTAGTGTATTTTCCATGCATAACCGTAACTCAATGCATGCATCTCCACAGTTAAAAACAAAACTTCATGCTTTTCATTGTACTCAGAATAAAATCCACTTTTTACCATGGTCTATAATGCCTTTAGTGATTTGAATAATACCTACATTACCAACTTAATACAGGACCAGCTCCTCCATGTTCATTATCCTCTATCCACAATGACCTTTGGAAATTAATAGAATATAACAAACCCTCTCTTGATTCAAAGCATGTACTTTCCCCTAGAAAAGCCTCCCAATGCCTTTTGCATGACTGATTTATAGTCAACCATTCAGTAACAGCTAAATGACCCCAAAGAGGCTTTCTCTAACTACCAAATCTAAAGTGACCACCTACAATTATTAGTTAGCAGAGATTGCTTTTGTATTTAATTGTACTTTTACTTACATAATTTCTGCCTCTTACTTCAATGTAAGTTTCATGAGGAAAGATACCACCTGTATCCTCTTTACCACTGTGTCTCCTACATCTAGCACAGTGCTTGGCTTGTAATAATAAATAATTATTTAATGCAGGAATGACTTATAGAAATAGTACATGTATCCAAAACAGAGTGGAGTGTTACAGCAAATAATACTACTCAGACAAAAAAAAAAAGAAAAGAAAAGAAAGGAAATACAGACTATTTATTGGGGAAAAGAATAACATGACTCACTTTCAGAGAAGCAAAATTAACCCCTCCTAAAGTGATTCCACTTTGGCAATCTAGAGCAGTGATCAACAGGGCAAAGGCTCAAAATTGCAACTCAAAACAAATCAAATCATTGGAAGTCATCCCATTTTTAATCTCTACACCTGGATCTGTAGCATACCCTGTTTAGTTTGCTAATTATGTTGTGTGAAGAGTAGAGCAAGGCACTCATACTGAATGATTTATTGACTCAAACAATGTAAATTCTGTGTTTTTGAAGACACTTCGGGCATGCTTGAGACAAAAGAGATAATTGGTCTGCCCGAAGCATTTTGGTTTCATTTGTTCTTTACTCTCACAGATATATGCACACAAAAGAAATCATGTTGTTTCATTTCTACTGATAGGTCCATCTTATAAGCTAAATGATGTTCTTTGTTCCTTGGAAAGAAACAATGTTCAAGCCACTGAAAGGATTTTGTTTTGCACAACTGATGAAAAATAAAATATCAACCAAGCACAGAAAACATTATATGCCCCTATACCTAATAGTGATTCATACTGATATGCTACGTTCCAAATTGTCAACTGGTGCTCAATAATAGAGATAAAATAAAGCATTGATTTAAAATTATTGATACATAATATATAATGAGCTCAAAATAAATTTACTTTTGCCCTTTACTAAAAAAAAAGGGGGGGGGGAGATTTTTTGAATGTGAAAGTACGTACAGATTTTTGGAAGGTGTAAGGTGAAACTACTTTGATTGTTTGATACTTTCTGTTTAATCCCAATTATTACATCAGAGTTTATAAAAATGAAGTTTTAGCCATTCAAGTAGTGTCAATTCAGAAACACCTGAAACACTTGTCCTGGAAGCTGCAGAGGGGAGAGTGGTAGGAGGAAGTTGCTAGTTCATACCTTTTCATGCCTTCCTTCTTGGTAAGCTTTGATTAAGGCTATTTCTCACTCTACCTTCTCTTCTTTTTTCTCTGTTCACTTCTCTCTTGCTAGGATAATTTTGATTGGGACACATTAATTTAAATAATCTCTAGGGATCCCTAGAATGTGGATTGAAAACATGGATTCTTATGTGCCTTACTAATTTCTTCAATGGTGGACAAATCATAAATGAATCTTTTAATTATTAAGGGTCTGTCTAATTTTCTTATCATCTGTTTGCAAAACACTTGTAGGTATGCAATTGAAAAAAAAGAACATCATTATAATATGTACTTACTGTTAACTAACTGTAGCCTTTTCATAATCCATTTGAATTGGAAAGAATTTGTATGCTATGGACATTCTAGTAAGTAAACACCACCCTCCAAAGTCAATAACTTTCTTTATTTTTATTGAAGATTCCATTTTAAAGCATATCACTAAAATAATATAGTAGATATATTACATTCAGAAGTACTTATTTTTCTTATAAGTAATGGTTAGATATTTCTCTGTCTCCAAAGTTATTTTATAAAAGCTTACCTTTTTTCTTCTTTATTTCATTTACTTGAGAATGAAACACATAATTCTATACATTATTTTCACCACCAACATGGAGCAAAAGACTTTCTACAAGTAAAATGAATAAATAAATATGAACACTTCTTGAGCCAATGCCTATAACTGTACAAATGATCACAGCAAGCATCAGTGAACTTAAGTGAAATTATTATATGTTTTTCACTAACAAATCTCTTTGTCACTGTTCTTGACACAGTTTGGTAATAATCTGGAATACTTTCCCTTTACACTCATATTAAAAACAAACAAACAAACAAACACAAAACTTGGAGGGAAATATTTGTCAGTAAAAATAGTATTTATACATAATGAGTCCGATGAGCACCGTCTAGGGGATGGACACACTTGAAATTCTGACCCGGGGGGGTGGAGGGGCAAGCGCAATATATGTAACCTAAAATTTCGTGCCCCCTAATATGCTGAAATAAAAAAAAATGGTATTTATAGTTTACAGTGAATGAGTGAGTGCCCACCCAGACATTTCCAGGCAATGAAGTAATATAACAACATAATATAATTTTGCTTAATATACAATAAAAATGCTAGTTAATGCATAGAATATGTTTCCATTGGCATCATTTCTTACTTGGTTCCTTTACTATTCAAACATGATTTTCTATGTAATCTTCCTTAACATATCTATGTCTTTTTTTTTTGTCTAGTACAAAACAATAGATATACTCCTGTGTAGCTGCTATTCATTAGAATTTACCTTTTTATTCTTTCAAAAACAGAATGGCAATCATCTTTTCAATTGGGTGGAAGGTCTATGAGCTTTATTTATTACTGTGGTATTAAGATTAGAGTATATTTCATTTTTAATAATCTTTTATTCAGTATACAGTGAATATTTTTCATATAATCAAATGGTCTTATACAACATAATAAATTACTTTTAAAAAGTTATTCAATGGTCAACACATAGAATTTTATATTCTCTCATTTGTTGTGTGTTTATGAACTATTTTTGTTATTTTAAATAATGTGATTCATTTTAACTTTTTGTTTCTAGAGAAGTAGATTTTTTCCTTTCATTTTGCACATATATGCACACACATATATATATGGAGAAAATTAAAAGTTATGTTCTGTCCATTATTCAATATATATTTAATACATATTTCTTTTGAGATTAAGTACAGCCAACTTAACTGAGGAAAACAAGAACAGGGCAGTGTGTGTTAGAAGTTTCATTTTCTCCATTGTTCCTCACACAAACTCCGTAAGGTAGACATCATATTTCACACTTGATACAGAGTTCAGACCTGGTGGAGACTGAAAACTGTGCCCTGTGCCAGAAATTTAATAAGCCAGCAGAGCCAGTTACATCACCAGACATGTCTGCTTCAGTTTTATAATGGAGTGCTGATAGTTTTATTATTAAATTATTGGAGCATTTACATATGAAGCATTTTAATATACTGTTTGCATACACATATTTTCTTAAATATTAAATTGTTCATTTTGAGATAATTGTAGATTCATATGAAGGTATAAGAAATAATACAGAGAGATTTCATATACCTTTTACCCTATTTTTCTCAGTGAGAACATCTTGCACAATTAAAGTACAATATAACAACAAGGCTATTGGCACTGATACAGTCAAGATACAGAACAATTTCCACCACAAGAATCCCTCGTGTTGCTCTTTAATAACAATACCCCCATCCTTCCCACTGTCAAGACCACCCTTAACCCCTGCCGGCAACTACTAATTTGTTCTGCATGTTTGTCATTTTGTCATTTGAAGAATGTTATAGGTATGGAATTATATAGTTTGTGACATTTTCATATTGACTTTTTAACTTATCATAATACTCTGGAGATTTATCCAAGTTTTTGCGTTGCAAAAATCAAGACTTTATTCTGTGTATTTGTGAGTTGTATTCCGTTATATAATCGTTCTACAGTCCATTTAACCATTCCCCCCTTTGAAAGACATTTTTTTTAAGTTTGGGACTATTGTGAATAAAATTGCTATAAACATTCATTTATAAATTTTTGTCTGAACAAAATTATTCATTTTCTAAAATAAATGCCCACGAACACAATTGCTGGGTTTTCTTGTCATTACATGTTTTGATTTTTAAAAAATGCCAAAATATCTTCCAGAGTAGCTGTACCATTGCACATCCCACCAGTAGTGTATATGTGACCCAGTTTCCCTGCATTTTCACTAATGTTTGTGTTGTCAATATTTTTTTACTATAGCTGTAGTGATGGATATGTAAAAATAGCTCATTGTGGTTTAATTTGTATTTCTCTGATGGTTAATGATCTTGAACATATTCTCTTATGCTTAACTGCCATCTGTGGATTCTCTTTGGTAAAATGTCTCTTCATGCCTTTTGTCCATTTCTAATTGGATCGTTTATTTGCTAGTGAGTTTTGAGAGTTCTTTATATAGCATATTATAGATAATATTCCATGTACCCTTGAGAAAAATATTTATCCTATTAATGTGGGTAGAAAGATCTATATATGTCAGTTAGTGTAGTTGGTTTATAATGTTGTTCAAGTCTACATTTTCCTGATTGTTCTTCTATCTAGTTGTTCTGTCCATTGCTCAAAGTGAGCTACAAAGTGTTCAACTATTTTTGTGGTACTATCTGTATATCTCCCTTCAATTCTGTCCATTTTTGCTTCATATATTTTGGGATTCTGTTGCTAGGTGTGTATATATTTGTAATCATTATACATTCTTGATAGATTGACCATTTCATCAATATATAATGTATTTCTTTGTCTCTTGTAACAATTTTTTGCTTAGAGTTGACTTACTTTGTCTGATATTATTATAACTGACCCAATTCACTTTCGGGTAATATTTGCATGGTATATTTATTTCCATTTCAATTTATTTAGCTATTTGGATGTAAAGTGAGCCTCCTTTAGTCAGCATATAGTTGGATAATAACTTTGATATATTCTGCCAATGTCTGCCTTTTAATTAGATAATTTAGTCCATTTACACTGAACATAATTGCTGATAGGAAAGGATTTACTTCTTCATTTGCTGTTTGCTTTCAATGTCTTTTTTTTTTTTTTTGGTTTTTCTATTCATTTATTCTTGCCCTCTTTTCTATTTAATACATATTTCATAGTGTGCTGATCTAATTCTCTTCTTATTTACTTTTCTGTATGTTTTTTAAAATTATTTTCTTAGTGGTTAGATAGGGGATTACAATTAACTTAAATTTTTAACCATCGATTTTGAATTAACATCAAATTAGCTTCAATAGTATATAAAGACTTTGTTCCTATACAATTCCATCCCTCCTCTTTTTGTTGTTATTGTCACAAATCACATCTTTATACATTGTATGCCAAATAGCATATATTCATAATTATTGTTTTTCTTTTAAATTACATAGAAAAAAGAGGTATTAAACACCAAAAGTATTTAACTTTTGTATTCACTTATGTATTTATCTTTATCAGTGTTCTTTATTTCTTCAGATATCTTTGAGTTATTGTCTAATGTTCTTTCATTTCTGCCTTAGGGATTCTTTTTATTATTTAATGTAGAACATAAATGTAGGTCTATTTGTAATGAAATCTTTCAAATTTTGTAAAATCTGGGAATTTCTTAATATCTCTTTAATTTTTAAAGGTTGATTTTGTCAGATATAGAATTCTTGGTTGATATGTTTTTACTTTTAGCACTTTAGATATATCATTCTATATCTTCTGTCCTCCATAGTTTCTGTTAATCCTATTGAGAGTTCCTTGTATGTGATAATTCAATTCTTTCCTGATGCTTTCAAGATTCTCTCTCTGTCTTCAGTTTTCAACAGTTTGATTATAATTGGTATCATTGTGGGTCTCTTTGCATTTATCTTTCTCAGAGTTTCCTGAAATTCTTGAATGTGTAAATTCATTTTTTTTAATCAGATTTGGGAAAGTTATGGCCATTATTCCTTCAAATATCACTTCTGCCCCTTTCTCTGTTTCTTCATTTCCTGGAACTCTTGTTTGTGTGTGTGTGTGTGTGTGTGTGTGTGTGTGTCCATGTTGGTGTGCTTAATGGAGGTCCCTTAGGCTCTTCATTTTTCTTCATTCTTTTAGTCTTTCTGCTCCTCAGACTGGATAATTTCAATTGTCCTATTTTCAAGTTCATTGATTCTTTCTTTTGCCTGCTCAAATCTTCTGTTGAAACCCTCTGGTAATATTTTTATTTAAATTATTGTAGTTTTCAGTTTCAGAATATTGGTATGGTGTCTATTTTGCAATTTATATCTCTTTACTGATATTCGCTGTTTGCTAAGTCATCATTCTCCTGGTTTTCTCTAGTTCTTTGTCCCTGGTTTTCTCTAGCTCTTTGAGCATATTTCAAGTCTTTGTCTAGCAAATTCAGTGTCTATGCTTCCTTGGGACAGTTTCTGTTAATTTTTCTTGTGAAGGGGCTGTCGTTACTTACCTCTTTATGTGCTTTGTAATTTTTTTAATGGGACACTTTGAATGTTATTATGCAGTACATCAGAAAGTCAGGTTCTTCTTCACTCTCATGATTTGTTATGCAATTTGGTCTGAGGTTTAGTTGTCTGCTTAGTGACATTTCTAAGCTATTTTTGTAAAGAATGCACTGATTTTCACGTATTATGTCTGAAGTCTCTGTACCTTTAGCTATGGTCACCTAGTATGCTGAAAAAGTTTCCCTCAAAATTTTATAGAAAAAGAAATAAGAAAAAGAAAAGAAGAGAGGAGAGAAGGAAGGAAGGAAGGAAGGAAGGAAGGAAGGAAGGAAAAAATTCTCCCCCCAGTCTTTGCAGATTGGCCCTGCTTATTCAGGCAGTTTAAAACTCTGCCTTAACCTTCACTTTTTCCTTGGGCTGACCATGAAGATCAGCCGAAGGTGAAAACTTAGGGTTTTTGAGATCTGTACTGAGCATGTGTCTTACCCTGGGCATGTGCATGGCCTCTAAATGTCCTGTAATACATAGGAGCTTTACAATAACTTACTTCTCCAAAGAATCTCTCTTCACAGCTTTTCCTCCCAGGTTTTAGGTAGTCCTGTCTATTTTTTTTTCCAGATACAGAGGTCTCACTATATTGCCTGGGCTGGCATCGAACTCCTGGTCTCAAGTAAGTTGGGGGCCTCATCCTCCCAACTAGCTAGGACTACAGCTGTGCACCACTGCTCCTGGCTAGGCCTATTTTTTGGCTCAATTTTAATCTTTTGACCCAGGCGGCAGTGGGTTGCTCACTTACTTTGTGAAGTTTTTAAGGAATGTTCTGTCTGGAGCCACTTTTCTGCACTGAGAAGGTTCAGGATTATGTTTTAAAAAGGCAAGTACCTTGTCACCATTCCTCAGGTGGGCCTCCAAACAAGTCTGAACAGACAAACACAATTATTGGAGAATAAGATTCCATCCTTCCCCCCTTTCCTCTGGAACCAGGGATGCTGGACATGTGGAACGTCCTCTTCAAGACTACTCTTGAGCCAGGGAGTAGAATAGCACAAAGGCAAGTAGAAATGCTGAAAACCTCTCCTCTCACTTCTATGTTGCCCTTTTCCTGTTTCAGTGGTCACTTGGTTGCCATGCACCTTTGACTATTTTCGAGACTTCTAAAGGAGTTGATTCTCACAAGTTTTGCTCACTTTTTTTTACATGGAAGGACAGGTCCTACGAGCTACCTACTCCACCATTTGTGCTGATTTCAGTCTTGACTCTGCATCGAGGCAGCTTACCCTCCCCTTTGTAGCTCACATGCTTTAAGTGAAACTCAGTTCTACTAATTTTTGTTTCACATATTTTGCGTCTCAATTTTTTGGTCCAAACACATGTAGGATTGCTATGTATTCTTGGTGGATTGATCCTTCTATCACGACGTATTGTCCTTCTCTGTCTCTGACACTTTTTTTTTGCTCTGATGTCTACTTTATCTGATGTTTATGCATATACTCATGCTTTCTTTTGAATAATATTTTCATGATTTATCTTTTTCTATTATTTTTCTTTCAACATGGGCTATATTGTTATGTTTGAAGTAAATTTTTTGCAGCAGCATATATTTGAGTTATATTATTAATTCGTGCTGTCAATATCTTTTAGTTTATTTAGATCATTTACATTTAGTATAATTATTGCTATATTAGAAGTTAATTATGCTTCATTTTGTTTTGTTTTGTTTTCTATTTGTTCTTTCTATTTTTTTCCTCTATTTTTTCCCTCCTGTGGATTACTTATACATTTTTAGAACTTGATTTTGTTTTATATCTAATGATTTTGAGTTTATCTCTTTATATAACTATTTTAATGGTTTCTGCAGACATTACATTTTATATACATAAGTCATCACAGTCTATTGGTGTTTTCATTTTAATATAGAAACATTAGTTCTGTTTAAATCCATTTACACACCCCTGTTTATAGTATAATTGTTTAAAATATTTCCTCTGCATACATTTGGAACCACCTCAGAAAGTATTATATTTTTTCTTCCACTATTAAACCTAATTTAGAAAACTGAAAAGTGAAGAAAACTCTTTTTTTTTATTTTTTGCTTATTGTATGCTTTCTTTTTTTTTTCCCCTGATATTTCTATGTTCTTTCTTTCAGTGTTCCCTTTCTTTCTAGAAAACATTCTTCAGTCTTTCATTTAGGGTAGGTCTACTGAGAAAATTATCTTAGTTTTCTTTCACTTGAGAAGATATTGATTTCCCTTTTATTCCTGAATGATATTTTCCCTGGGTATAGGATTGTGAGTTGACTTTTTTTTTTTTTTACTTCAACACTTAAAAAATATTGTTTTACCTGCTTCTGACCTCCATGGCTTCTGATGAGAAATCCACTGTAATTTGATTTTTGATTTGTTTTTCCTCTATAGCGAAGATGTCATTTCTTTCTCACTGCTTTCAAGATCTGTCTCATTGTCTTTAGTCTTCAAAAGTTTTAATATGATGTGTCTTGGTGTAGATTTCTTTGAGTTTATCTTGTTTGAGTCTGAATCAGCTTCTTGAATCTGCAGTTTATGACTCTTGCCAAATTTGAGAAGTGTTGAGAAATTACTTGTTCAAGTAATTTTTTAGCTCTGTCCCCTTTCTCCTTTCCTTTCAAGTCACTAATGATATCAGATTTCACGTTATAGTCTCACAGGTGCCTGTGGCTCTGTTTGCTTTTTCTGATCTCTTTTCTCTCTGTTGGTGAGATTGAGCAACTTCTATTGCTCTACCTGCCAGTTCCTTGATTGTTTCTTCCATTCCCTCCATTCTGTGTTGTACCCATCTCTCAAGTGTTTATTTGGTTATCATATTCCTCAGTTCTAATATTTCTATTTTATTCTTCTTGATTTCTTCTATTTATTTGATGAGACTTCATATTTTTAAATTTGTTTTAAGTCTGTTCATAATTGCTCCCTGAATTATTTTTATAATGGCTGCCTTAAATTTTTATCAGATAATTCT
>JAQIFY010003254.1:0-12698 GCA_028533085.1 Varecia variegata | reverse complement strand
ATGAAGAAATAATAACAAGTACCAAGTATGCTGGATGCAAACCCAACATATAAAATCAATTGCATTTCTATATTCCAGAAAAAAACATTAAAAAATATAACAAAAGATGAACAAAACTATCGGGAGCAAAACATAAAACTTTATTGAGCGACATTAATAAAGACTAAATTCGAAGAGAGATTACCATGTTGATGAACGCAAGACTCAATATTGTAAGAAAGTGTTCTCCCAGTAGATCTATGGGTTCAATGAGATTGCAATCAACAAAGTAGGAATATTCAGAATATAGTTTTAAAAACCTTAAAATTCAATAAGAAAAGCACAGACAGCCCGAGTAAGCATAAGATGCTCCACCTCATTCGAAGTCAGGTAAATGGAACTTAAAAACATGCACATCCCCTGACACCAGTTGTTCTGCAGTTAAAGTCAGGCAGTGCCAGGGGGCTGCCGGGTCAGAGTGAGAGGAGCTCTCGTGTGCTGCAGGCGAAGGTGACATTACCACGACCACTTTGGAAAACAGTCGCTACCTCGCGGTTAAGTCAGACACGCAGACGCCAAGGTTCTAGCAAGGCCACCGCAGGATGCGTCATGGACGCAGCAGGGTTTAGAAAGACACACGGTGCACCTGGAAAATCAACCCAGTCAGCACCAGTATTTATCCTAATAAACCACTGGAATTAAAGATAAGGGGAAAAATCCTCTGGACATTCAAGCAAAAAAAAAAAATCAATTTATTTATGGGAAGAACCAAATTCATTGGCACCAAACGGCGCGAAAACTCTTCGCTAGAAACCAGTGCAGCACCATTAAAGGCCCCGTGGGGAAGCCGTGAAGCAGGAACGTTGCGTCCAGCCCAGCGGCTCTCCGGGAACACAGGTAAAAGGCAAAGGCACCAGGAACACAGGTAAAGGCGCCGGGAACACAGGCCAAGGCGCCGGGAACACAGGCCAAGGCGCCGGGAACACACAAGCGCGGGGTCGCCTGGTCCCCACCCCCTTCCCGAGGAATCGACTAGGGAACAAACTCCCGACAACCACAGAATAATGGCAGAAGCTTCAGGACAAGTTCTAGGGAGGAGCCTGGAATGCAAACCGACGGGCTGGGATGGGGATGTTGCAGGCTCTCAAGTCCACAGACTGCGGCCACGAACAGCAAAACCGGCTTGGGGAGGCCCCGCCTCCCTGACACATCCGCAGCCGAAGTTCACCTGGGTTTGGGGGCGAAATGATTGACAGTAAGAATTTTACTGCCTCAACCAAAATGGTGAAAACAGTTTAACTAAAATGAACTATAACACGATCAAATAACTCAAAGGGAGGCAGGAAATGGGAAACAGAGAAATGAAAAGGAAAAAAGAAAACAAATCATAGCGATGGCCCTAGATCAGAATGGATTTGACACATTGCCCAGGTGCTGCCTACGAAAAACAGTCCTTGAAATATGATATAAGTAGATGAAAAATAAGAAAGTTTAAAAGGTATCTGATGCCAACACTAATCAAATAACTGCTACACTGTCAAACTCGGAGCGGAGGATACTTGGCAAACGGTAGCAATCTGTTACCGTAGATTTCGTAACAGAAGATGACCAGGGATAAAGAGGGACATCGCGTACCGAGGACGACACCGAGAGCCTGAACACGGAGGCTCAGAGCAGGCCAGGCAGAACCTGACAGCTCCGAAAGGCACAGACAGACCCACGGCTGCAGCTGCGGACGTCCATGCTCCTCCCTCAAAAGTTGGTAGAAATAATGAAAACCATCAAAGATCCGGGAAGCTGAAAACATCACCGCGCCTGGGTGTAGCTGATACTGGGAGCAGGACGTAGGTCCCCCCCGGGGTGCGCAGGGCGCCAAGCTGTGCCGTGCCTGGGTCTCAAACCAGCCCCAACAGCCTAAACAGCTGAAAGCACAGGGGGCGTGTTCTCTGATCGTAGTGGAATTAGACTGGAAATTAATAACGAGACGATAACAGGAAAGTTTCCAAACACTTAGAAATCAAACAACACTCTAGTAAATAATCTATGGGCCAAAGGGAGTCTCAAAAGAAACTTTATAATGTTTTGAATCAAATGAAAATGAAACACAACATGTCGAAAGGTGTGCCAGGCAACTGACACGGTGCTTAGAGGGGACTCGTGGCATTAAATGCTTGTGTCAGACCAGAACCAAGGTCTGAAGTCAGTAATCTAAACTTTCACTTCAAGGAACAAGGAGCAAAAGAGAAAAAACCACGAGCAGGTGGGGAAGAAAATAATAAGGAAAGGAATAGAAATAAGAAACATTGAAAGGGAAAAATAATGAAACAAACCTGTTTTTAAAAAGTCCGATAAAATTAGTAAACATCAATCCAAGACCGACAAAGGAAAAAGGGGAAGATATAATCTGTCAATGGATGAACTAAAAGGGGGCGTCCCTGGAGACCCCACAGGTACCGAGAGGCGAATGAGGGACCCCGTGGACAGCCCTGTTTGCACAGGTTCATCCACGTGGCAGCAGTGGACCGAGGCCTTGAAAACCACCGTCCACCAAAGCTCACCCAAGAAGGAAAAGAAATGACCTGAACAGCACTGTGACTATGAAGGAAATTGCATTTGAAAGTTCAAGCCGTCCCCAAAACAGTCCCCTGGCACAGATGGCTTCATTGGTGAATTCTACTGAGACTTTAAGGAATGACTAGGATCAGTTTTACACAAGCTCTTGCAGAAAATAGAAGAGCGGAGGATACTTGGCAAACGGTAGCATTTGGCTAACACCACTGTGATACCAAGACAGGACTTTACAAGAAAAGAGAACTGCAGGCCATTGTCAATATAGCCGCAGACATTCTCAACAATATTTGCAAACTGAATTCAGCAATAAAAAAAATACACCATGACCAGTGGGACTTATTTTGGGAAAACAGGGTTGGTTCAATGTTTTAAAAATCAATCAATATCATCCACCCTATTACTAGGCTTTTTTCTTCACTGAGGAAGAAAAAACATTTGACAAAATTTGGCATGCATTCCTGACCAAAACTTCTGACAAACTGAAAAGAGGAGGAATCTTCCTTATCCTTATAAAGCGTGTCTACAAAAACCCTGCAGCCAACTCCATTTCTGTTACAGTGTTTCCAATTTCCTGTTGTTTTTTTTTTTTTGAGACAGAGTCTCGCTCTGTTGCCCGGGCTAGAGTGAGTGCCGTGGCATCAGCCTAGCTCACAGCAACCTCAAACTCCTGGGCTTAAGTAATCCTCCTGCCTCAGCCTCCCGAGTAGCTGGGACTACAGGCATGCGCCACCATGCCCGGCTAATTTTTTTTTCTATGTTTTTAGTTGGCCAGATAATTTCTTTCTATTTTTAGTAGAGACAGGGTCTCGCTCTTGCTCATGCTGGTCTCGAACTCCTGAGCTTGAGCGATCCTCCCGCCTCGGCCTCCCAGAGTGCTGGGATTACAGGCGTGAGCCACCGCGCCCGGCCTCTAATTTCCTTTTGACTCTTCTGGGGTTCCCACCTCCCTGCTCACACCACTCGTCTGTTCCTGCCTGTCGTCCACTTTTGCCATCAGGGTCCTTCATCTGAGTTTCAAATCTGCCACGTCTGAGTCGCACGCTGACGTTTGTTTTGTGACGTACGTTTGTGACGTTTGTGTGTTTTGTGCCCGTGACTTCTCGTTGCAGTGAGCTGTGCCTGAGTGGGTGCCAGGGCCGAGACGAGCCGGCCTCAGGGTGAGGCTGTGTCTGCGGCCGGGGTCCGGCTGCAACTCGCGGAGGCTTCAGTTTCCTCTGGTGCCACCTCTCTTGTCCCCTGTTGTCGTGGGGTTTCCCTGGAGTCTCCTCCTACGTAGAATCTGCATCTACACGTGTCTCGCCTGGACCCGCTGCTGTCATGCGGGAGCCCTGTCGACGTGGTGGTCAGGTGTGGGTGGACGGGGCAGTTCTCTGCTCTCATGGGGAATCCGCAGCCTGGTCCCTGGGCCTCGGCTGTGAAAGGCGTGTCCCAGCGTCCCACTTCTCCCTGCAGGGGACAGACGGCGGGAGGGGCTCGCACTGTCTCTCTGCTCCCTGAGGTCGGGTGAGGCCTGGGGAGGCCGTTTCCTGGAGGAAAGGCCTTTGCTGTGGAGAAGAGGAAGCTCTGGACGTAGTTCCAAATACTACTTTTCCTTTCTCCCTGTTGGGAGTACCGAGCGAGAGGCAGTTTTTCTCTGGTTTTCACCGTGAGCATCTGCGGGGGCCTGAAGGTAAAATTCACAAGACGCATGTGTGGCGCCCAGGGCTCCCTGGCGACTGCGCGGTCGGCCTCCCTGGGTTCTCCCAGGACCGTCTGGGTTCTCGGAAGTGGCAATCGAGAAGCGTGGTGTTGGCAAAGACAGACTCGCACACACACGGAACAGGAAGTCCAGAAATAAACTCATGCAAATATGGCAAATTACATGTCCACAAAAGTACAGACACAACTGAGTGGAGAAAGGTTAAAGGAACCAAATGCTACGGAAATCACTGGTCATACAAAGGCAAAACTTAAAAAGATAACTTGTCCTAAACGTCACAATTTGGTATAAATCATGTTTTAAATATTCTGTATTTGATGATGTTTTGACATCTGGAGAAGCTTGCTGGCCGGGGGAGACCCTGCCCCTGCAGGGCTGCCCGGGCCAGGAGCAGGTCTTTCACATGCAAACCAGCCAGTCCCGTGTCCACGCCCCCAGCCACCGCGTTATCTAACTCTCGACGTTCCCCTGCCCTAAATCATCCCAGCGCCAGCACAGGCGAGTGGAGACCACCCGTAGCCCAGAGCAGCTGTTACTCCAAGCAGCCCGTCCTCAGCTGCTCCGCCTGCGTTTCCCGCAGAAACCCCGCTGCAGGCTCCGGCCAGGGCCTTCCTCTTCCTGCTTTCTGCGCCGGACCCAAACCCGATGCCCCGCACGGCCCCCCATGGTGGTGCGGCCCCTCCACTTGGGAAACAAGTCGTACAGTCTCCTTTCGATGGCATTGACCTCTTCCTGTTGTCACTCCAACTTTTGCAAATTGAGTCCCAGGCACAAAACAACTTTACACAAAGATTTACTGATGGTGGACCAAAGGTCTCATTGTAAAGAGTAAAACTACTACATAAAACTTTAGGGAAAAACAAACTCAGGAGAAAATCTTCATGGCTTGGAGTTAGACAAAGAGTTACGAGATGCAAAACGAAAGGTATAATCCACAAAAGGAAAGCTGGGTAAGCTGGACGTAATTGAAATTGGAAACTCCTGCTCTGTGAGAGACACTGTTAAGAGAAGGAGAAAATAAGTTGCAGACTGGGAGACAATAATCGCACTCACTGTGGTATAAAGGACTTGTATTCAGAATGTATAAAAAACTCTCAAGTTCAACAGTAAGAAATCAAAAAACTCAATTAAAAATGGGTGAAGACTTAAAGACAGTTTGCCGTAGAGGACAAACAAACACGTGAAAATATGCTGAACATCGTCAGCCATCAGGGAAATGCAAATTAAAACCAGGAGACATCACCAGGCACCCACCAGAATGGTTAAAATAAAAACAGTGACAACACCAAATGCTGGCAAGGAGGCAGAGAAACGGGGTCCCTCACACTTTGCAGGTGGACATGAAACACTACAGCCATTCTAGAAAAGTTTGGTGGTTTCTTATAAAACCGAACACACGTTCCATGTAGCACCCAGCCGTTGTACTCTTGCACACTTAACACGCAAGCTCACGCCCACACAAAAGCCTGCACGCAAATGACTACGGCAGCTTTATTCCCAGCAGGGAAGGACCGGAGCGGATCCAAATGTCCCTGAGCAGGTGAGTGGCTGGAGAACCGTGGTGCGTCCACACGGTGTGAGGTCCCGGCGGCACTCCCTGCTGCTGTGACGCAGAGCGGCAAGACTGCTTTGGGGAAGGCTCTGGTGCTTTCTGGAAACATAGGACATGCACCTGCTGTGCCATCAGCCGTTCCACTCCTAGGCACGTTCCCAAAGGAACAAAGCAGGCGTCCACAGGACACCTCTTACGCAATGTTCGTGGCTGTTATTTGTGACAGCCCCAGGCTTGGAACAGGGGCCCCCGGGACGCCGTGGAGTGCTGGGCTGTGCGTTACCATGACCATGGTGAGGGTCTCCCGCATGGGTGCGCGTCAGCTCATCGGGGTGTGCACTCTACATGTGTGCGTTTCACTGTCTCCAATTGCACCTCTACAAAGCTATGGATTTCTCGAAGGTTAAATGTGACGGGCAGGTCCCAGAGAAATGAACTTAGGTCACAGCTGGGACCAGAGTAGACCTGGGATCTGCATTGCCCCCGGGGAGTGGGCGGAAGACACTGCCTGCCTGGCGCGTCTAGGCCAGACAGCAGGGAGCTTCAGAGTCGGCGCCCTTGCCCCCTGCGCCTTGGGTGTTAGGCGTCTCCATTGAACTCAGCCCGGCGAGCCAGGCCTGAACGCTCCGGAGTAGACAGGGAACTTTGGGACGTGACACAAACAAGAGGCTGCCTGCTGCTGGAGGAGGCAGGAGCCCGGGAAAGGGGAAGGGCGGCTTTCCTCCTGAGTGGGGTGGGGGGCTGTGCAGACAATGGGGACTCACCCCTGCAGGCAAAGCACCTGCCTCTCTGAAGAAGACAGGGCATGTGTCCTCGGGGCAGAAGATACTTAACGTAGACGGAGAGATCTCAAGACAAGGCTGGGCCTTCAAACCTGCCCCAACCCAGAGGACAACCCCGATGTACACACACTAATGTGCTACAGACTCAAAGAGCCTGCAACATTTGCCCCCCAAAATGACACGACTAATGACACAACCCACAAAGGCCATGACTGGAGCCATCTTGACCCCAGGCTGAAAAGGAAGCCCCTCAGGGAACCACCATGAAAACACTGAGGTACCAATGGATGACATGAATGGAGGTCACTGTCCACTGTCCGCCCCACCGTCCACACCACCATGTTACTGATGGACGGTGGGATTGTGGTCACTGTCCACTGTCTGCCCCACCATCCACACCACCATGTTGTTACTGATGGATGGTGGGATTGTGGTCACTGTCCACTGTCTGCCCCACCATCCACACCACCATGTTGTTACTGATGGACGGTGGGATTGTGGTCACTGTCCACTGTCCACCCCTCCGTCCACACCACCATGTTACTGATGGACGGTGGGATTGTGGTCACTGTCCACTGTCTGCCACACCATCCACACCACGTTACTGATGGACGGTGGGATTGTGGTCACTGTCCACTGTCTGCCCCACCGTCCACACCACCATGTTGTTACTGATGGACGGTGGGATTGTGGTCACTGTCCACTGTCTGCCCCAACCACATGCCACTTTTGGTCACTGTAAGCAGAGCTCTGTTTGGGATGTTGCTGACACTGGCGTGCCATTCTCTTTAGCCCCAGAGGGCTGGTTCTATCCCCATGGGTATAAATTATATAATAGTTCTTAGATGGCTGTTAAGCAGCAGGAGAAATTAAGCTATCCCAAAAGAAGTTCCTGGCTTAAGCATATTTTTAATTTAACAAATAAATATAAAATAATATTATGTTAGAAAACTCATCATAGCCTAACCAACTCTGGGCAGCTTCCACCCAGCAAGGAAAGCACTGGCTCCCTGACAAGTGAGCTGTGTGGGGCCTGGGCGGCAGCTGTGATGGGCGCAGTCCGCACCGTGTGTGCAGACGGGGCGCTCGCCGGCCCACCAAGAGGGCAGCAAGAGAGGGGAGCTCCAAGGTCGCAGGTGCCAGGCTGCTCCCCACAGACATGTGTGGTCACAGAGCTCTGCTTACAGGGCCCGTGTGCCCTGCTGCACCCTGTAGCAGCCACTCAGAGTCAGCAAGAGCCACGAGAGGCTTGCACGGCGGCACCGTCCTCCATGATCGCTGCCCAGCGGGTGAGGCTGGAGGAAGGAGCTGAGAGCCTTGAGTCAGCGGCGAGCCTCCCGCTGCGGCTCCCCAGGGTGCAGATAATTTGTATAACAGAGGAAAAGTGTTCAGTCATAAATAAACGATGAATCAGGAGACAAAGTTTTCCAATCACAAATGACAACTCAGGTGACAGAAATGACGCTGCAGTCATAACTGACAATGCAGGTGACAGAGAAAGAAGGTTTCTGGTAATAATGATAACTCAGGTGAAGGAGAAAAATGGTTTTGAGTCATAAATGCTAACTTTGGTGGTAGAAGACAAAGGTCTCCATTTATAAACGACAACTGAGGCGACTGAAACCGTAGATTGGTAGATTTCGCAGATTAGGAAACTTGGTAGATTGAGAAGAAAGGTTTCCAGTCATAACTGATCACTGAGATGATTGAAAAAGAAGGTTTGAATCACGAATGAAAACTAGCTGCTGGAGAAAGAGGTTTTCCAGTCAAAGGTGCAGTTCAGGTGATGCAGGAGGGAAGGTTTAGTCATGAAGGGTGGGTAGGTGACAGAGAAACAAAGTGTCCAGTTACGAACAAACGTAGCTCAGGTGTCAGAGACAGACGCCTCGGTCATAATAACTCAGAGAGAGAAGCCTCCGTCATGAACAAGTAACTTGAAGACAGCGAAGGAAGGTTTTTGGCCATAAACGATAACTCAGGTGACAGAGAAAGGTTTCACTCCTAAGTGATAACTAAGTTGATAGATAAGGAAGGCTTCCAGTCATAAATGATAATTTATGATAATTATAGATTTATAAAAGCGAAAGGTATGTTTCATAATTAAGTAACTCAGGTGATAGAGAAAAGTTTTAGTCATAACTAAGTGGTAAGTAACTCAGAGGCCAGGCACAGGGGCTCTCGCTTGTAATCCTACCACATTGGGAGGCTGAGGTGGGAGGATCACTTGAGGTCAGCAGTTGGACACCTGCCTGGGCAACATAGCAAGACCCCATCTCTACAAAAAACATAATAAAAATTAGCCGGGTGTGGTGGCATGCACCTGTAGTCCCAGCTACTTGGGAGGCTGAGACAGGAGGATCTCTTGAAGCCGGGGTTGGAAGTTGCAGTGAGCTCTAATCATGCCACTGCACTCCAGCCTGGGCACTCCCGTCTCAAATAAATAAAAAAAATGAATAGATAGTAACTCAGGAGGTAGGGAAAGTTTTCCAGTCATAAATGATAGCTCATGAGGAAGAAAAAGAAAGGTTTCCAGTCACAAATGATAGCTGGTAGAGAAAGGTTTTCAGTCATGAAGAATAACTTAGATTCTAGAGAAAGAAAGGTTTTAGGAAAAAAATAACTCAAGTGAGAAAGGACGACTCCAGTAATTAATGATAACTCTAGTGATAGACATGAAAAGGTTTTAGTCATAAATGATAATTCAGGTGCTAGAGAAAAATAGTTTCTGGCAACAAGTGATAACTGATATCACAGAGATTGAAGGTTTCCAGTCATAAATGCCTCAGGTGATTGAGATATAAGTTCCAGTCATAAATTATAATGCAAGTGACACAGGAAAAAAAAAGTTTCCTGTCATAAAAGATAACCCAGTTATTTGAGAAAGAAATGTATTTATCATAAAAAATAACTCAGGTGATAGAGAAAGAATGTTTCACATCAGAAAAGATAATTCCCTTGACAGAGAAAGGGGGCGTCACAATATATAATGATAACCCAGGTGACAGAGAAGGATGGTTTCCAGTCACAAAAGATAATTCAGATGGTGGAGAAAAAGAGGTTTCCAGTAACGAGTGACAGCTCAAGTGACAGAAAAAGTAGAGTTTCCTGTCATAAATCATAGCTCAGGTGACAGAGAAAGTGTTAAAGGATAATTGAGGTAACTGAGAAGGAAGTTTTCAGTCCTAAGTGGTAACTCAGGTGTGGAGAATGGAAGGTTTAGTAGTAAACTGTAACTAGGCGATAGACAGTGAAAGGTTTTCAGTCAGTAAATGACAACGCGGGTGACTAAGAAAGGTCTCAGGTAATAATGATCTCTCAGGTGACAGGGAAAATGGTTTCCAGTCGGCAGCGATAGTTCAGGGTGACGGAGGTTTCCGGCCACAGTGATAGCTCAGGTGACAGAACAACAAAGCTTCCGGTCACACGTAGTAGCTCAGGTGCCTGAAAAAGGCTTTCAGTCACGAATAGAAACTCAGGTGATTTAAACTCACAACTAATGGACATGGAAAGTAATAAAAAAAAAAAAAAAAAGAAACTCAGGTGATTGGTAAAGAAATGTACCAGTCATGAGTGCTCGGTGATAGAAAAGCAAAGGTTTTAGTCACAAATCATAATTCAGATGAACTTTATATAAAAATAATATAAAAATTATTTATAAATAACACATATGTACAAAATATCAGCACATAAGGTTTTCTGTCATAAACAATAACTCAGGTGACAGAAAAAGGTTTCCAGCCGTAAGTGATGACTCGGTGGAGAGAGAAGGGTTTTAGCCATGGACAAATGATCACTGAGCCCATCGGGAAGGCCGGATTCCCGTCGCACGACATGACTCAGGTGGCAGAAACAAAGGCGTCAGTCGTAAGCCGTGACTCGGGTGACAGAAAACTGTTTCCAGGCATAAATTACCACCCGAATGACAGGTTTCCAGCCGCCGGTCGCCCGCAGGCTGGAGGGAGTCAGACTGAGCAGAGAGGGGAACTGCCACCGCGGGGAGGCCGAGGACGCCAAGAGTGACTCCACGGGGCTGCTGGTGCCGTGGCCTCCCGCCGCGAGTGCCTGTCTCCCGGGGTCGCCGCGCCACTTCGCCCTGGTGCAGCTCACGGGTCCCATGCAGCAGCGGCACATTCTGCCACCGTCACGCTGCACGCTGCCGTGCGATGACATTTTCAACTTCTGCCCCTGCCCCTGCTTTGTGGGGGACTCGAAGGCTGTTAGGAAGTCGGGAGCCGAGCGACAGGCAGCCACAGGCGCGCACGGCCCCGGGAGCAGGCCCAGCGGGGTGAGGGCCAGTGTGAGGGCCCCAGGGTCTCCTGTCTGGGGACCCCAGGGGTCAGAAGGAGGCAGGTCCCACGTGCTCACTGGGTGGCCAGTCCGTGAGGGCCCCTCCCTGGGCTGTCGTGTCCCTAAAAAGCTATGCCCTGAGGGATGGAGAGGGGCCCCGGTGACCTGAAGAGGACAGCAGCCGTTGTCGTGACAGCCATGGGCCTGGCATCTTCAGGTTTGTGCCTTTGCAGAGGCGCGGCCTGCCTGGGGTCTCGGTGATGTCCTCGGTCTCCTGGCCACACTCCGCCGGAGGGAGCCCAACTGCCCGGAGCCACACAGCACCCGGCGCAGCTGCCCTGGGACAACACCTGCCACCCCGTCCCCAAGGCAGGGACGCCAGTGGGTCAGCTCCTCAGCCAGGGGCTCTGTCCTGCCTGTGTTGAGAAAGCTGTGAGGTGTCCCCACACCACTGCCCAGCCAGAGTGTCTGCAGACTGCCAGTCCCCGCGTCCTCTGGGCTCCCTCTGACTTCTGCCCCGAGGGGTGCTGGCTGGCGCTGGGGGAGACTCACCCCGACGCTCGCCAACACGCCTTGCAGGCGTGCAGAGCACTCCGTGGTTGGAGCGGCCGTGGCCAGCCGTGGCCCCGTGGAGAAGCAGCTGGATGTCTGAGTGCACAGCCCCGAGATCCCCCCCAGACTTCTCCAAAGCGTCTGAGCCTACGGAGGGGCCCCGAGAACTCGGGCTGGATTCCAGCCGGCCCAGCAGAGGGGGACGGAGCAGATGGAGCTCCAGGGGGCTGGGCCTGCCCGCCTGGGCAGCAGGGCAGGAGGTGCTCAGCCAGGCCCCCGTGCGGGAGCTCCCAGGGCTCGCGAGCGGCTTCCTGGGGACCTCCCAGCACCAGGTGTGCAACTGGGACTGACACGCCGGCCATCGAGTGGCCCCGGCGTCGGGTCGCTGGTGGGCTGAGAACCCCCGCGTGGGGGAGGCCATGGAGGCCTCAGCACTGCCCCCCGGGACAGTCTCGGCACCAGCCCCGGGGGGCCGGCAGGGCTGCGGGTCCTGCCTGGCTCCGACTGCCAGGCTGGCCCCTCGGAATCGGAGTGGCTACGGGCTCCCTCGGGCTTGGCCAGGCAGGGACCCCGACTGGCCACAGCCCCCACCCTGCTGTGCCAGGTGTGGCCGCGTGGCCAGAGCCCCTCATCCCTGTGGTCACGTGCGGGGAGGATGAACAGTCTTTTGTCAGGCCTGAAGGGGGCCGAGCCCAGTCCGGCTCTCCCCGCCCCTCACTCTGCCCTCCATCTGCGGAGCCTCCTGGGCACGTGCCGCCCACTGAGGAGTGGGCCTCCGGGAGTCGGGGGTCCCGGCTCCACCCAAGCCCACCACAGACGGTCACAGGCCCGGAGCGCTGCTGGCCGCGGCCCTTCACGGGCAGGACGCCCTCCCCATGCCGACAGGCGGCAGCGGCAGCGTGGGGCCTGCGCAGCGGGAGCGTCCGATGCTGTGCACCCCTTCTCCCAGCCCTGCAGTCCCCTGCAGTCCCCTGCAGTCCCCTGCTGGAGGTGGCCAAGGACCACCCCGGCCTGTCCTGTGCTCCTCCACCAAGCTCCTGTTGCTACCGAGCCACAGTGGGGGCCACCCACGCACTGGGTGACGCTGGTGCCCGGTGAGGAGCCTGGGGGGCCCAGGCAGCTGCAACCCCCTCCTCACACTGCAGCCCACCTGTGTCCCCACGGCCCCCGCCCCCCTGCAGATGCACACGCATGTGCAGCTGTCCAAACACACGCATGCACATGTGTGCACGGGGACACACACAGCCGTGGGGGGCAGGGACACGGGCTGGGGGCC
>JAQIFY010003253.1:0-12698 GCA_028533085.1 Varecia variegata | reverse complement strand
CCCACCAGCAGTGTATGAGTGTTCCTATCTCTCCACATCCATGCCAACATTTATTGTTTTGGGACTTTTTGATAAAGGCCGTTCTCACTGGAGATAAATGATATCTCACTGTGGTTTTGATTTACATTTCCCTGATGATTAGAGATGTTGAGCATTTTTTCATATGTTTGTTGGTCCTTAGTCTGTCTTCTTTTGAAAAGTTTCTGTTCATGTCCTTTGCCCATTTTGAGCTTTTAAATTTTTTGCCTCCATTTGCTTCGAAGTTTATGCTACATTAGAGTTTCCCCTTAACAAGAGAAGGATGGTGGGAGGTAGGGTGTAGAGTAGGAGGAAGCCTAATCTGCATATCCTTTGGGAATGCTGTGATATCACGGCATTTGCTGTGTGGGCTTCTAGGAGAACGGAGAGACAACTGTGGAACTGATCCTTTGATTCTGGGGCTTCAGGAACTTCTAGAAACACCCTGAGTAGTAAGAAAACTCTCCTTGATATCAGAGACTGTTGAAAAGACGTGTACCTTAATTTAGGATACTGAGGATTATTTTGGGGGAGGGGTACTTTTATGTGGAAGACCTAAGTGTCTCTGATTTCAACCTGAAGGAACCTGACCTCAGATCCTGAGTAAGAAGAGGTGTAAAAACAGATGGAGAATGCTACCATTTGGGGTCTAATAGGAAACTCTAAAAACCAGGGAGGAGAGGACCTAGCTCCAAATTGAGTCCTGATCGTGAGTCAGTGGGGAGAAGAGAAAAGTCTAGCAGGAGGGTACCAGCATGATTGAACCAGCAGCTGCTATAGTAGAGATCAGCAGAGGTTGGGCAGGGAATTACAACAAAGGACTAGGAGAGTGTGGGAGCTCCCTAGGATCAAAGAAAAGAGTTTGGGCTTTTAGGAGTGGCATGCCTTCACAGGCTAGGAACTCAAGAGCCAAAGATGATTACAATTGTTACTGTATCCTTTGTGGTTTCCCTGGCTCTCTAGGACTGGTGTGGCCTGGGAAGATCTTTCAGTGCACGGTGACCATTCTACTATCAAGATGTAAAGTAAACACTCTACAAAAAGAGTTATAATTTGAAGAAAAATTAGATTTTTCTAAAATCACTTTGATATAGTATTAGAACAACAGTTGAGAATCCTTATTTCTCACAAAACAATGTTGCTGCAGCTTTTATTCCCATTTCTGTCAATAGCTCTTGGTTCTTTCCACCAAATAAAGAAGCGCTAACACATTTGGAGCTTGTAGCCAACATTCTGACTCAAGCAGCATGCATAATTAATCCCATGTCATGGCCGGTTTTATTTTCCCTTTCATCCGAGTAAGCACAGAGCTATTGGTTGTTACCTATATCTTCACTACCTAGGTGGAGCCCATCTTGTCCCTCCACATAGTCTCTCCCTCCCCTTAATCTCAGAATTGTCATTCTTAGGGAAAACATAACTAAATGAGTCTGGGTATATTTATTATTCTACTACGTTTCAAAGCCTTTAGGTCAAACTGAATGATATATTTAGCAGCGAAAACACTTCCAATAGTCTAAATGGAATGTCAGCTTAAGCATTCACGCATCATTGAGTGGTCAACTCATGTATGAAAAGAAGTGATCCTTCCCCTAAGGAAAGGAAATCAGTAAGCCTATTATGGGAATTGCATTCTGCATACCACCTGTGTGTCAGCTGGTCATGCGTTGGTGCCTATATGGTTAGCTGGAAAGGATGAATCACTTGGAGTGACAAATGTAACCTTGGTTTCAAACATGTTGCTGGGAATCAAATGATGACTGGAAGTCTCTTAAGATCTAAAACTGTTCACAATGTGAGAATTTCCTGTAACATATGCCTTAAGCTCATGATTGTTGTAGCATGGTTGATTTCATGCATTCCACAAATATTATGTATTTAACATGAACCAGGTACTGTACAAGGGGTTGGTGATAGACTACTGAGCAACATGGATGCTGTCCCTGCTCTTTTGGACATTAGATTTCAGTGGTGAAAGATATGAGAGAAGTAAACAAAGTTTTAGATTCTGTTAAGTGCTATGGAGAAAATGAAGCAGGACTTTGAATAGAGTTACTGGTTAGATGTGATGGTGGTGGTGGTATGTACAGTCAATTTAGCCTGAGAGGTCAAGGAAGGCCTCTCTGAAGAGATAATATTTGAATTGTTTCAAGCAAATAACCCAGCATTCTTTCTGAATTAGATTCCTCTTTTCATAGTTATGAACTTATGAAATTTAGCTAAATACAGTACTTATTTAGTTTTTATTTGCTTCTTCTAAATTAGGCAAACCTTTTTTTCTATTGCCATGTAAACATTTAATAAGCTTGCAAGTCGAGCACGGGGAAGAGTTTATTTCCTTTTAGGAATTACAGTAAATATGTCACAACTAGGGAAAATTGCCTCCAGGTAATTGGTGGTACTTTTTAAAAAATAGACTCATGACTTTAATAGTGAGGATCTAGTTATGAGCATAGTGATTTCAGAGATAATAGAATTTTTTCCCCAATGAAAAGCTACTTTGCTTTTAGTAATTCCATATGTACTTAGGCCTTTTTGATAGCTTCCCACTCAAAGAAGTTACCGAAGAAGTTATCTCCGTGCTTTGCAGAAGTTAGCTATGTGAAATGAGAATAAATTTAGGTAATTCCCACCTATGGAAGAGCCGTCAGCCTCCTCAGAAAACATATCCCACCTGATATCTTCACCGTTAAATCAACTTGCTTGACCTTCCTTTATTCATTTTAACCAGTTACATAGGTAATTAGATTCTGGGGTGAAACCTGCAAGGATGATAGTTTTTTGTACTCTAACCCAACCCATAGTTTCCAAAACATAGACATTGATGCTGTCCTGATGCTCCGCCCTGTGATGCTTCAGGAGATATCCATTAGGGCCTTACCCTGGAGGTCACCCTGTCCTGACCCTTTTCCACAGAATTAAAGAAAAAATATAGCTCCACAACAGAAACATTGAGAGAACATTTTAAAAGTCATGCTGATTTAGAGAGAGTGTTAGATTGAGGCACGGAGGTGGTTGTTTGATTCATTTAGTATTCATTTATTCACAAATGTTTATAGGGAGGGAGCATGGGTAGGTAGGGAGATGCCTAGACTGTGATGCAGGTCTGCCGCCTGTGAAAGGAGAGGGAGAGGAAGGAAAGATTGTGTAGGAAGAGCTTCAGGTCTCTGCAGTTTGGGGAAAGTCTTGGGTAGGCCGACGGGGAGTTCCTGAACCAAGATTGTGTGTTAGGGAAGTTTCACAATAGAACGACCTGAATCTAGTACTCTTACTGCATTCAGCCATCCCGGGAGCAGCCAGGGGAAGCATTGCCTCAGAGTGAACACGGGGTAGATCTGAAGGTGGGTTCCTGGAGCCTGCCGGCCAACCATGCCCTCTGAAGCAGGTTTACCTGAGGGGAGTTCTGAACCGTGCACCTCCATGGCTGCCACAGATGACTTGTTGAAACTTATCTTCGATGAGTCTTGCTTGGTGAAAAAGGATGATGGGATGAGGGACAGGCATGCTTTTACTTTGTTCTGCTTATAAATTAAGGATGTAGTTTTGGACCTGATAAGTTTGGAATACCTGAGACATTTACATGGCTAGACTAGGATATACTAGACAGGAACTCAGAGAAGAGGTTTGGGCTGGAAACAGTTTTGGAGCCATCATCTTTTATAAAAGGTATTTAAAGCCATGGAAGTAGTGGTGATCATTACGGGGAAATAACATGGAGAAGGAAGAGAGTGTCCAGGACCAGGCTCTGAGGAACTCCAACACTGAGGTAGTCAGGCAGAGGAGGAGGTGACTGAGTGGGAGCAAGCAGAAAGGTAGGGGAAGCCGACAAAGTGTGCAAGACGAGAATGTGACAGCAGGGACCAAGGGTGACAACTGCGATCAACCAGAAGAGAACAGAAAAGTGGAGAAGAATACTGGCAATATGGAAGCCTCAGGTGACTTTTCTATTTCTTTAGTTTTAGTGTCATATTGAGTTCAGGACGTTGTGTAATAGATTAAAGCGAGAATGGAAAATAGGGAAGTGGAGTAAATATCTATTTAAAACTCAAGAAATTTGTCTATTTATGAGAGCATGGAAATGAGACAGTGCTGGAAGTAGGTATGGAAAGAAAAAAAGTTCTTGTTTTTAATGACTGCAGATATTGGAAGATGTTTGTATGTAAATAGGAATGATACCGTGGAAGGTGAGCAATTGATTTGGTAAGAGAAAGAAGAGATATCTAAGAGCAGTGGGTCTCCTAGCACAAGTGGAGAGATTGACCTTTGCTGGGAGGAGGGAGGTCGATAACTACTTGTCCTGGCATAATGTATGGAATTCCACCCTTCCCCAGGGCTCTGAGGGAGACTGGGACAGAATCTTCATTCTTCCTGGTAATCTGCCCAGCAAGAGATTCTGTTACCAGGGAAGAAGAAAAAATAGATATGGGAGATGACTAGCAGTCTTTGCCACAAATTTTTTATTAGATTTAATCCTAGGTGCCATATATTTGTGTTGCTATTATAAATCATATCTCTTTTTTTTTTTAAAAGGTACATCCCACAGTTCTTTAAACACAGATCTCATCGTACCATTTCCCTGTTCAAAATTGTTGGTTGTTCCCTTTAATTATAAAATAAAGCCCAAACCTCTTGGCCTGGCAGTCAAAGTCTTTTATCCTGTGCTCACCTACCTACTCCCCACACTCTTCCCATTTACTCAACGTGCCCTTGCTAGGGTGGGGAACCTGCAGCCTCAAGGCCACATGCGGCCCTCCAGATCCCCGAGTGTGGCCCCTGGACCAAATCCAAACTTCACAGACTTGGATTCAGTCAAAAGGCTGCACTCAAGGATCCAGAAGGCCACATGTGGCTCCAAAGCCACAAGTTCTAGTTTCGGAGCAGTTTTTTGATAGGTTTACAAAGGCCATTTGATGGCATCGGGCCTGATTCATTTCACAAAAGGTAACAACACAGCATTTGTTCTTCATCGGGTCTGGATATTCGGGTGGAAATGTAGCTGCCCCTGCAATATTATCATCTCTTCTTGACAGCAAGGACCAGTTTCAACCAGGCATGAATATTTGTCACAGGGAAAGTGCTGGATGGGGAGAGAAGGAATGGGGAAACATACTTCGCTTGAATGCACACCTCTTCTTTCTTCTCAATTTGACTGTTCTGAAAGGGCATAAATGGGGAGTGCTGTTGTATGCACCTTAAAATGTATTATAATTTCTAGTCATCTCTCTTTACATTTTTAAAGTTCTGTAATTATTATAACTAAGCAGTCATTATGTGCCAGCTACTGCAATAAATACTTTACCTTTCTTACCTCATTTAATTCTTACAATAAGACAGGTACTTTGATGATTTCCATTGGACATTGAGATCAAAAGCAATAAGGAAACTTGCCCAAAGTCACACACACACACACACACACACACACACACACAACCTGCAGCAGAGTGAGAATTTCAACTCATTTCTGCCTGAATCTAGGGACTGAGCTCTAATCACTGTGCGCTGAAAACTCTAGGCTGGTTTGGTCAGTGTGTGTTTCTGCTGAGGAGGTGTTAGCAACCTTGGGCAGACGGGCCCAAGATGGTGGTGGAGCTGATTTAAGAGATACCCGCGGTGTATGACTCATCAGCAGGGTTACAGGACAAATTTCAAAACAGATAGAGCTTCTTTTAGTGTTTCCCAAATTCTGCTTTCTGGCAGTCTAACGCTATCCTCCAGCTGCCCAAAGCCCACCTAAACTCACTCAGAGTTTCTTTTTTTTTTTCAAAAACATCTTTATTGAGATATAATTCACCAATTTAAAGTGTATAATTCAACAGTTTTTAATATATTTACAGAGTTGTGCATCTATCACCATAATCAATTTTGGCACATTTTTATTGCCCAGGAAAGAAATCCCTGCCCCTTGGCTGTCACTCTCAATCTCCCTGTACCCATAGCCCTAGGCAGCTACTAATCTACTTTCCATCTCTATTTATTTGCCTATTCTGGACATTTCATATAAATGAAATCACACGATATATGACCTTTTTTTGTCTGACCTCTTTTATTTAGCATAACGTTTTCAAGGTTCATCCATGTTGTAGCATATATCAGAACTTATTATATTTTTATTGCCAAATAATATTCCATTGTACAGCCGTACCACATTTTATTTATTTATTCATCAGTTAATGGACATTTAGGCTATTTCCCCTTTTTGGCTATTATGAATAATGCTGCTAGGGACATCATTCAAAGTTTCTTATTCATCTATTCATTTTTCCACTCAGAACTCCCACTTCCTCCTTGCATGGATCTGAGTTAGGGATCAGAGAGCATTGGAACAGTCTAATTATGGCAATTCATATTGAGGTGTAGACAAATGTCACACTCAATGCATTTTTAAAAGAGGAGTGTCATAGCCCCAATAAACCTCTAATTGGTGAACTCATTGCAGGCAGTTCTTTTTGAGAAATGAGGTCTTCCTGGTGCTCTGTTCTTCCACTGGCTGCCACCTGTCATTGTTTTCTCCACACCCACAAGATACCCAAAGGAGATACTTAGCAGCCCACTTCTGAAAAGCTTTCAACTCTGTGAACAGTTCTGTGTTTAATCCTTTCTCATTTTCTCCTGCTTACATTTTATTTTTCTTCTCCACAATAACTTTCCCCAGCTAAATAAAAAGATTATTATTCTGAAATTTTGTCATTACCCACAATTGAACATCTCTGTATCTCTTCCCACTCTGTGACAACTTCCTGTCTTCTAGCTCTCTTTTAAAATAAATGCATGATTTTAGAAGATTTTAGTTGTCTACTAAAATAATGCTACTTTTAAATGTAATATATGCTAAAACAGGATTTTCTACAGCAAATGCTTAAAATAACAACCATTTCAATGAAAGCTTACAACAGGGGTGGCATGACCACGATCCCAGCAATTTGATCCCACCTAGAGCTCCAATCCATTGATCCTACTACCTTTTCACTGTTTGTTACCTTCTTGATGCCCTCTCTTCCCTCTTGACCAAGTTTAAATTCCATTTTCAATCATTCTAATCTCTCCTTTGCATAACTCTCAATTCCTTGCCTGCTTTGGCTTCCGTGTTCTTGCTTGCCAAAGCCACAAGTTAAGTCCCTTTCTCTGTCTATGACATACCTACACCAATGAATATGAACAAGACTAGAAAAAAATAGAAAATCTTGCTCCTCTGTGAAATTTGTACAGATTTGTCCCACTGTAAATGAACAACTACAAACTTAAGGTGGGCTTCTGATACTTTATGCTTCATCCTTAATGCTAACAAGAAATTATGTTTCCTTAATCTATTGACTTTCCCAATTTTCTTTTTTTCTTTTTGCTTTTTTTTTTCTTTCTTTTTTTTTTTTTTTTTTGGAGACAGAGTGTTGCTCTGTTGCCCGGGCTAGAGTGAGTGCCATGGCGTCAGCCTAGCTCACAGCAACCTCAGACTCCTGGGCTTAAGCAATCCTTCTGCCTCAGCCTCCTGAGTAGCTGGGACTATAGGCATGTGCCACCACGCCTGGCTAATTTTTTCTATATAAATTTTTAGTTGGCCAGATAATTTCTTTCTATTTTTAGTAGAGACAGAGTCTCACTCTTGCTCAGGCTGGTCTTGAACTCCTGACCTCGAGCAATCCACCTGCCTCGGCCTCCCAGAGTGCTAGGATTACAGGCGTGAGCCACTGCGCCCGGCCAACTTTCCCAATTTTCTAGTTAGTTTTTTTCACATCTCTCCTCAAACCTCAAACACCTCCTCCATTATCCTCAATCACAACTAAAAGAGAATTTCAGACTCCAGCCACCATATTTACCCATCTACCAGAGTCTGCTTTGTAAGATCTACCATTTGTGCTTGTTTCTATTGCTTCTTCTTAGAGAGAAAGCTAATTCTTTCATGCGTGTGCTAGACCCCATCCTTTCTTACCTACTAAAGATCAATGCTCCAGCAATTCCTCTCTCTCCTGCTTCATCAATTTTTCACTTTTTTGGAACATTGTAATTAATATTCAAATGTATTATTATATTTCCTATATATTTCCTATATAATAATATTTCCTATATTATTATATTTCCTATGAAAACCAAGGTTTTCTGCTGACTCCACCATCTCTGCTAGTTACCACCCCATTTCTGGGCCTTCCTTTGCAGCAAAACTCTTTGAAACAGTTGCTTCTCTCTACTGCCTTCTTGAAATTTCTACTAGAAGAGCTTATCTGTATCTCAAACTTAATATATCCAAAATGGAATGTCTAGTCTTAGACTTCACAGTACTTTATTTATTCCCTATTTCCCCCAACTCAGTTGATGGAAATATCACCCTTTTAATTGCTCAGGGCCAAAATTTTAGAGTTACCCTTCATTCCTTCTCTTGCTGTCATACTCTACCTCCAATCAGTCAGAAAATCCCATTTGCGCTACATATAAACTATATTCTTCATCTGATCAATTCTCATCATCTCCACTATAAGCACCTGGTAGGAACCCACACCTATCACTCACCCCTAATTGGTCGCCCTGCTTCCATTCTTGCTTCTTACCATTTGTTTCAGCAAAAGCAGTTGGAATGATTCTTGTAAAGCATGGCAGATCATGTCACTCCTGGGTTCAAAACCCTTAGTGTAAAAGCCAAAGTACTAACAGGGGCCAAGAAAATCTTGCATGAACTGAGACCCCATCAATCTCTGACCTCATCTCCCACCACTGTTCCCCTCTTACTCACACAAGCTGGCATGTTGCACCTCAGGGCCTTTGCATAGGCCTCTTCCTGGGATGCTCTTCCCCTGGAGACCTGCAAGACTAGTTCTTTCACTTGCTGTAAGCCTTCCCCAACATCACTTTCTTAATGAGGTACACCTGGGCAACCCAATTCAAAGTTGTATAGCATCTCCACCCTGATCTTCCCACCCTGTTCTGTTTCTGCATGGTGCTTGTTACCTTCTAATACACTATATAATTTCCCTACTTTAAAAATATATATATATATTTATTTATTTATTTATTTTGGAGTCCTAGGGGTCTGGGATGAGTGAAAAACTTACGGTTCATAAAAATGACCCTTATATTTCAATGACAAGGGTCATTGTATACCCTTTGGCAATATTTAAAACTTTAACTTGTACCTGTATTAACTTGACTAAAGAAAAAAAATCCCAGTTAAAAAAATGAACAAATCTTTATGCGTAGAGTTACTTGACATCTCTGAAAGATTTTAAATAAGAAAGTGATACAATTGCATTTCAAAAAGATCACTGGGCAACAGGGAGGAAAAGGAGATGGAAGAATGCCCAGTGGAGGCAGGGAGGCCAGGTGGTTGTTGGAAACTATTACAGGGATCTCAGGGAGGAGTGACAGGGTTCAGCAGCGAGGATAAAAATCAGGTGGGATGGAAAAGTGAACTATACCCATGCCAGAGCTCCAGGACATGCATTTGGGAAAGGGGGGAGGAGGGTAGCATGGCTGCCAGGTTTGTATCGTTGTGGCAACTGGCTACCTGTTGTTGCTGTCACTAGAGAGGAAAAAAATAGGCAGAAGAAAAGAATGAGTGCAATTTTGGGATATGTCACATTAGAGGTGCTTCTGTTAGACAAGTAGTATTCTTTGACTAAGAGGACTGGTGATCCTTGTCTTCTAAGAATTGCCTTCTGGATTTTACACCCAATAACATGGGTTAAAATGCAGCATTTTTCATGGGGTTCACAGTGCCTAAGTCTTGCCTTTCAAACTACAAGGGTCCACTTTAGAAAATGTTTATTTTTTGCTCACTGTCTCTCCCCACTAGAATGTAAGCTCCATGAAGTCTGGAATTTTTTGTTTTGTTCACAAGCATTTAGTGCTAGCCCATAGTAGGTGCTCAGTAAGTATTTGATCAATGAATTAATCTGAAATTGAGACATGCATTCAGTATTGTCTATTAAATTTATTGATCAAATTGTTCTACTATGTGAAATGTCAATTTTCTTGAAATTTTAGTACTGGAATCATTTATTAAATCTGATGTTTATTTTAAAAAGATATATATAAATATTTGTCATCCCCATTGCCACCTCTATTGTAAGTTTTCATTGAAATGATTGTTAAGAGTTTGCTATAGAAAAATCTTTGTTTTAGCCTACTTTATATTTAAAAGTAGCATTCTTTTAATAACCAAAATCTTCTAAAATCATGCATTTATTTTAAAAAGAGAAGTTTGAAACAGTGGTATTAGCTTCATGTCCTGGAATTTGGCATTGAGGACTCCCCGGAATTCTCCAACTGCTGTCAACCTAGCTGAGAGCTAAGAATAGTGCAGAATGTAAACCTCTATAGAGCCAACTGTAAAAGGAATTTTGAGAAGCAGAGTGAGAATATAGCATTCTCAGAAAGTTTGGGAAGTGACACTCTTTAAATGTCAAATAGTATATATTTTTAATGATATAGTTTACTGTTCTAAACTCAAATGGAAAAGCTTGTAGGACTCCCCGCCTCCCCCAGCAGTGGTTTCATTCATTCTCTAATCATTCGTGTCTTAACATTATTATGAGAGAACACAGGGCAAAGGCCTGCCTTTGGCAAAGGGCATGTGTTTATTGCCACATCTTGTGGGAATACTCTCTAGGCTCCCCCAAAATGCATGTGCCAATTTTATTCAGCATCAGATTATTATTTGTAATGTCTGTTTTGTTTAGCTTTTATCTGTCCTTCCAGCATTCTTATTTCTCCTTACAGTGTCTATGTTGGGTTTGCTCCTGGGGAAACCCACAGAGCTCTGCCCTCCCAGGAAGTGCCTTACACCCCCCATCTACCTGGCTCTTTTCCCTTCAACGGAAACCTGTTCTTAACTGGCTGATTGTTGGGGAAAAAAGTTAAGACTAAATTTTTTTTCTTGCAAAATAGAAAATTGATCTATATGATAGCCAAGATCCCTTCCTGTTCTAAAATCTTGTGATTCTATGATTCTCTTTTCCAGGCAAAATGAAAACTACTGATGATAAGCTTTCCTGAGAAAATTGTGTCATTTTCACCATACTTATAGAATTATCCTCTCTGTCTCTTTTTGTATTCACAGAACTGTGATTTGAACCTAAAATAGTATTCTGCTTGCAGCACATTTCATAGAAAGCAGTTCTATCTCAGACCCAGTTTCTGGGTGTGTGAATTTCAAGCTACTAACTGGGGCTGGCAGACAGTTTGGTGGCAAGATGCTAGTGCATTTCCCACTCTCGATAAAGGCGTTGCTGTACAGCCAGCTCTGCTACGTGCTTTTCCACTTTTGGACTCAGCATGGACCACTGAATCCTTGACAGGATCCCTTATTAAATGGTGTAATATTACTGCGTATGGTTTGATAGACTCGGTCTTCACAGGCAGCTCCATGGGAGAGCACATTATGGACTAGAACGAGGTAAATGAGTGTTATTGTCCATCCTGAAACTTGCAGGCCTCGACTGGGATTAATTGTTGGCAAACTCTCCCTAAGATCATTGACTATAAAGCACTCTAGGGATCGCAAAAGATTACAGCCATGACTCTGATGGAAAGCTGAGCTAATTTTGCCTGGGTCTGACCTTCTGGTTCCAGAGAGTCTAGCTATTTCAATCCTGTCACTTAGATGACACACCATCACGACGACAGCGAGAGTTTGATCAGCTGCTCATCGGGTGCTGGCCACTCAGCATTTCCTTTACAGCTCACAGATATTTCCCTGAAATTTAAAACACCTTCTGAAACATGGCGTCTCCCATTCTTTGTCAGTCACCCCTGCTTCACAGCTGGTCGGTCGCTGTAGCCAGAGTGTGGGAGGACGCGTGAACCCTGTGTGAGTCCCGTGGAGCCAGAGGAGCTCCAGAGGGAGATGAGAAAGCCACGGGTGCTGAACCCGGGGCACAGGCAGGACAGTGCTCTCCATGAAGGACTAGTGGGATGGAGGCAGGCTACCTGCAGGGGGAACTCGTTCAGTTTCATGTTATTTTCCAGAGGGTTCTTCTTTGTTTCCATATGACTGACAGATACCCACAGTCACACTTGATTATAGTATAGCTTTCTTGGTTACCAAGGCAGCTTTATTCCTGAAACCTGGTGAAACTTCATAAAGGAAAGAGTCGTGATGTTCCACTAAAGAGCCCCGATGAAGGAAAATAAATTCTGCATAAAAGAGAAGTGATGATTTGGTTCAAGTTTTCTCAGCACTAAGTATTGCTGTCTTTGTGATGCAGAGCAGATTTGGGAAACAGTGAGAGAAGAATTCAGAAGACTATTTTTAAGTTAAACCGTGGTTTCAGTGCATAGGTAAACGCAGTGAGTTGAGATTAATTAGAAATGAAATGACTTTGGCAGATCTATTTAAGTAATAGCTGTCAAGGGCCTGGCATTTCCTGAAGAGGAGGAGGAAGAGACGATAGCTCCTAAGATCCTCCCCGCTTCCAGATGGTTGATTCTCAGGAGCTACCCTTTGTGGAGGTCATTACTGCTACTGTGAGACGGTAACTAAAAAAAAAAAAAAAGAAAAGAAAAAAGCAGGCGATTAGAACACAGTGGCCGGAATGCTCACCCACTCAGATTTCTCCGAGGAAACTTGCCCCATCCTCGTCCCTTTTGTGGTTCTTAATGGCAGAGGTATGGAACATAAAGTAATACACTTTTCTAGAGTGTCATTGATTTACACTAATGTGTAGAACTTGGGTGAAGCTTGGAAGACATGACAC
>JAQIFY010003252.1:0-12698 GCA_028533085.1 Varecia variegata | reverse complement strand
GACAACAATGCAGGAAAGAGGAAAGAAAAGGAGAAACCTAATGAGACCCTCAAGGCAACTATCCGCTTGGATGTGTGCCCACTCCAACCCCTTTGAAATATACTATCGCCGGCTTGCTTTCGGGATTGGGTTTGCTAAATAAAACTTTATGCTCATGCTTCGCTACTTTGGTTGGTTTCAATTCTTTCTCACCGGACACAAGGACTAGGGAAGATTACTTGCCAGTAACAATTCCATTAACCATACATTCATATTGAATTATGCTTTTGAAATATTTTTATATATGAAAGCTTTACATTATTAAATCAGAAAATGTATGCATATTTTACAATTCCACACCAAAGTTGTTTTACAATCACCCTTAATAGAAGTTAAACCTGTTATCTCAATTTACAAACATCATCAGAAGCTTAATTATAAAATCACATTAGTGTTAGAAACCATGTAGCAGTTTAAGGCTTGTAATCTACAGGAATGTGACTCTGAGAATGAAAAAAAGAGACCCAAAGTGAAGATCTCATGTCAAAGACACCATTGCTGAAAGACAACCTCATTGAGTAAAAAAGAAATTGGTCTTAGAGAACTCAGAGGGAAGCTGCTGGAATATAGTCAAGCTAGGCATTAGAATGATAGAACACTTGCAGGAAATCTTACTTCCATGACTTATAAAAATATTTATTAGTTATTTTTCTATAGTCAGGATTTTCAATCATCCTGCATAACATTTGCAATGAATGTACAACCTATCTGACAGGCTGAAAGTTCCTTTTTAAGTGATGCTTCCTGGAAAGACCACCATTTCTTCTCCCTAAGCCCGTGCCTCAACCCATGAGGCATCAAATCAAGGTAATGTTTTATTAAGATTAAATATTATGGAGAGCTTAATACCTATTATGTTCCACAAACATTGTTCTAGTGCATGGGTATATTAATTCTTGTCATCATGAAGCTTACAATCCAGAAAGGTAATTATGCAATATGCTTATCTAAACAGAAGTGTTGTCACCTTGGCCTCAGAATTATCTTCTAGTCCAAGTCTTCTCAAATTTGAATATGCAAATAATTACCTTGGGAATTGTGCAGATGCTAATTCAATAGGTCTGGGAGGGGCCTGATACTCAGCCTTTCTAGTACAGTAGACGCTGCCCATGCTGCTGATATGTGGACCACTTTTGACAACATGGTAGCTCATCTCTGTTTTCTAGTCAGAAAACCAGTCAAGACAGATTTTTTAAGGAAAAAAAAGAAGAATATTTTTAATTAAGTAAGCTCGAGAAGGGCTATGTACCATATTCTTTTCTTAGAGATTCATAATGCACATTACCATATAAAAAGCTCTGAGAATTTTTTCAGCAAAAAAATTGTTTTATCTGTTTTGTTATAATTGACAACAGAATACCCCACCCTCTTCTTTGTAACTCAAATATTGTCCAGAAGGCATTTGTCCAGGAGACACTTTAATGTTTACCTGAGGAACTCTTCATGCTTGCCATTAGCCTCTTATGGACTTTTCTTTACTTGGCTGCTATTCAACAATTTTCCATTTTGGAATCAAATTTGTAACACTCAAAACTGGAATTCGCCTTGGTTAAAATTAAAATGACTTATAGATCATAATGGAATTTGATGAGAAACACTGGCAGAAAATAATCTTGTTGACAAAAAAGAATGAGTCTTTGAAAATTCCAGAGCTGTGCTGTTTACTGCCCTTTGTAGCAAGATAAAAAGGAGAAGGATAATGAATATTAATATTCCAGGGACCATTAAAGTACAATGAATGAAGAGATTGTTAGAAACTAGATGATTGTGACAAATATCTTAGTAATTTTAAAACTATCTTGTTTCTTGTTATACTCACAGTTTTTCTTTTTTCCATATTCAAGGGAAGAACAAGAAGCCATTTGGGATATTCAACTGTTTTAACTACAAAGTTTTAAAAAATTTCTTAGGAAGAAACCCTTAATTGTGAGGCTTGCAATAACCACAAATCTTGTATGATGTATTGCACTAAGGAATCTCATTTATTTACTTAAGCTGTAGGTGAACTCCCCAATCTTGTGTTAATTTTGGTCCACTCCTGTAAATGAACTCTTCAAAAGCCTGGTGTAAATTAGGTCATGATAGATAGATAGATAGATAGAGTGGATTCTTTTGTTACTGTGAAGTACTTGACACAACTGAATTCCTCCCTGCAGGCCTGATGGAAATAAAGGGTACCGTTAACAGAGTACCTGTTTTAAACCCATAGAGAAACTATATCATTCCACCCTACGTAGTCCACTGTTTTGTGGGTATTTGAGGTTGATCCACTTCCTAGTTTGACGTAGAAGATACAAACGTAGTAATGCGATTTGTGTGGTGGCACCCATCTCACTTCTGTTGGGGAATCAGAAAATGATATACCAAAGTGTGGCACTTTGACATGCTGACTCTTTGACCTAAAGAAATAGCCTCAGAGCCCTGACATCCCACTCTTCTGTCTCTTGCTCCTCTGCCTCTTCTAAAGCACAGGGAGGGGCTTTCTCTGAAATTTCTTTCTAAGGGAAGTTCCTTCAGAAGGAGTGCAATTGTCCTAGGCCCTCTCCCTATAATCTCATCAAACAGAGACGATTAAGACTAGAATTGGTACCACACCCAGAGCCCAAAGGACCGTTGTCCTACTTCTTGTCTGTTCTTTGGGTCCATTCATCTCTTCTAAAAACTATTTATTCTTCCTCTAAAATTGCCTACATCCCCCACTTCCCTACCCCCTATGAAGAGGGTATTTAAGCTTCAATCATCTGACTTTTCTTTGAGTTTCATACTTTGTGTGACTCCCCGTGTGTTTTCATGTTAATACATTTGTATGCCTTTTCTCTTTTAATCTATTGTCAGTTTGTTTTATAGACTCAAATCAAATCTTCAGGAGGTGGAATTTGATACCTCCAATACTTAGGGGTTATGGACAGGGCAAAAAAGAAAAATGTTGTTAGTGCCCCTTCACTACCTACAGAGATTGAAGGGGGTAGGCCTGGCCCCAGTGGGGCAAATGCTTCACTTTTAAAACTTCTGTTTATATGTCACCCAGAATAGGTGTAGGAGAGGAAAAATAATTTTTTCTCTACCCTTCATAGTTAGGTTGGCCCCCTGTAACAAAAGATGGACTAACAAAAGAAAAAAACCACAAGCTTATTAACATGTATGTTTCATATATGCATGGAAGATACCAAGGGAAATAAATAAATCTCGAAGAGGTAGGTGGCTTTGAGTTCAAGCTTAAATGTTGTCCTCCTCTGAAACAAAGAAGGAAAAATGTGGAGAAGGCCAGGTAATAGGGAGGTGGCCAGGGAGAGCACTGTAAACAAGGTTAAGCTTTGTTATGCAGATTTGTGTCAGTGCACTCTCCACTGTGCCCTCTCTGTAGTGATCTGGAGTTATCCTTCTCTTTAAGGTACAGAGGAAACACCCTTACAAATGGAGACTTCCTTTATAGATGTAAATATCTCTTATAAAAATATAACTTCTCTGTTTTCAGAGCTTCTACATCTGCAGTTTCTCAAAATAATCAGCTCAAAATAATTCCCATGCCAAAGAGGCATATTTTGGGATGGTATACTCTGGTCTTCTATAGTCAGACTTTGGGGTGGGATATTCTGATCTCCTATGTAGGCATCACGATGGTTCTGTTGTTTGGCAGGGCTTTTAATGTGTTTCATTCCTCATTTTCTTTTAGTTATCTTGGCAATTCTGCCTAATAATGTGTAACAATCTCTTCCTTTGTGGCATAACAATTTCTGCAGATTTTGATGAATTTAGGAAAATTGTTTCTCTTCTTGAATGTGAATTTAAGCTGTATTATTTCTGAAAATTACTTAGTCCTTGATGATTGTGTGTGTATGTCCGTGCATTTTGAAGTGATTTTTCTGGGTAAAAATTACACCCTGAAGAACAGATACTACGGGTGAAATAACAGAACAGAGGGGACATATCATGCCACACTCTGGTGAGCAGATTTGAAAGGGGCCAAATTCCATGCACCAAACATCTGGGATTCTTCTGTCAGGCCCAGAATTCCAAAGCCCACCTGGGCTGTTTTCCTGTCCTCTGCCTCTCACTCACACACCCTGCCCCACCCTGTGGAGTTCCTATAGGCAGCACTTTTTACAAGCCTCAGTGCACCTTGGAAACACCTGAGCAGGTTTTAAAAATACTCATGCCAAGAACCCCCTCCAGAGATCTTGAGTTGGTTGATGTGGAGTAAAGCCCAAGCATAGTCCTATTTGAAATACTTTTTTTTACTTAATAGAGTGACATAGCAGCAGTTCGTCCCTTGAGAATAGTCAGCTCTCTGTGATTTAGGAGCTTCTGAGACTAAGATGGGGAGAGGCAACTGCTGAGGGTTGGCTCAGGAAGAGATGGGGACCAAATCTCCTTTCTCCTTTCCCTATGCTGGAGTGAGTTGCCCTTGAAGATCCTTTGAAGATAGAGTCTGACACTGGGTTATAGTTTGAAGGCTTGAAAATTTCCATTTCAAGGAGCCGTTATTTTCTTTGTTCTTGATGAGAGATTTGATAGAGTCATGAAGTAGTGAAACTATAAATAATGGTTTGCTGTTATTGTTCTTACTCAGAGAAAGCAAGTGCAAACTATACCTTCAACTGTCATTAAGCTGGTTGCTCTCAAGATCAAAAATGATTTCATTTATTTTTCCACATCCAGCACCTATAACAGACAATGCACATAGTAGGTATAAATACCTGTTCACCTTTCTTTTTAAATTTCTTTTTTATTTTTTTAAGCGATGTATTAAGACTGAAGATCTCTGTCTATAAAGGAACAGAAGCTAGCTCTCTTTCTCTTGACTGTCTGTTATGTAAATGAGGTGTCCAAAAGTGGTAGCTTAATTTAGATGTTGTTTTTCCTTTTGAGTTTCTGCAGGGTATTTTGTTACTTTTGGCTTCCTGCAATTGTGTACTGTAATAATTTACAATGAGGCTGGCACAAAGACATTCTTGCCCAACAAAAGGACTACTCTTGAAACCTGTTTACTGAAACTGATACACCATTAAAAAAATTATTTACTTGATGAGTAATGTGGCTAAGTAAGGCCTTTCAACCCAGTAAAATAAGGAGGGAATTGTAACCGTAGTTGCCTCTCCTCCCATAAATATAGAAGCATAAAATTGAGAGTGGGGAAAATGTAACAGAGGGAAGAGCCTGAAGAAAAAAAATATATTTTCTGTCTCTCTAAAACTTCCCCCACTCTTTGGGGGAACTGCACCCAGGCCTGCATCCTCAGACAGGTTAAGTACTTTGTTAAAAGAGATAATTCAGCCCCCAGGTGACAGCTGGCAGAAGGTCACAGGCTTTGTCTTTGGCAGAGATGGGACTATTGGAATAGTTAACTTCGATAGCCTGGAACTGAGGCACCCTCCCTTTAGAGGCTCTGTATTTCTGCTTATGTTCAGGAAATTTGGATTTTGAGATGAGAACGTCTACCATTTTTCCTCCTTTGCTGGCAAAATAATAAAACTTCTCTTTCCTTATCCACAAACTATTTGTTCTTGTTCTTCTTATGTGGCCTCAGGAATAAGTGCCGAGCTTTCAGTAACAGAATCAATTGGTATACACTTATATTTTGAGTACATGTTTGCCTGACTTTTCATATATAAACACCTTTCTTCAAAAAGAAAGAGTTTTATGCAGTGCATTTCTATTATGTGCAAATTATTGTGACTTTTCCCAAAAGTTATTTCTAAAGATAATTTCTCAAAAAGTCACTTTGAAGATAATTATCTTGAAAATGTCCTATTTAGAGTTCACTTTTCTGGTTCTGGAAAACATGAAGGAATGAGGTCTATACTCTTTTCCCCAGTCCTTCCATCCTTTTTTCCAAAAGGCATAAACATCAGCAGAACTTGTCATTATAAGAAACAAATATTCCAGCTTTGATATTGTGATGCAAACTTGGGTTCTGAAGCAATAATTAGGTCTTACAATATCATTTATTAGGAATGGCCTGTTTTTATAAAGGTAATTTTTGTGAATTAAGTAGAAAATCCTTAGCTTATCACATGGGTGAATAGGGCCAAACAAATATTAAGTTAGGGAACAAAAAGTCTTTTTAGAGAGTCTCTTATAGTCTGGTATTAAATGTATATTCTACATTTTATTTCACTCCATGTAAAAGTACAGTTCAAGAGGATGTGTTATTTTTCATAAAAGATTTTTTTTGAAGTACAAATATTCGGAGACTGTGTATCAGGAAAATTAAGGACGTCAACAATGATAATTCTATTACTCAAGCTATCAGGATTCATTAGATATTTGCTGTATTTTATTTGTTGAGATACCATAATTTTTGGTTTGCTTCTTTATTTCATTTTACTACTGTTAAATTTATCGTCGACTCCATATTTGGCAACTCTTAGCTTTTATCTGATATGGTATTTCCAAAGTAGTTTTTACTTCTTCTAATACTCTCATTTAGGAGACTTCAGATAGAAATTACACCAAATATTGGCATCTTGGTGGTTAGCATTTTTTTATTAGTTTGTAATTATTTTATTTATATTTTAAAGGCAGAGAGTAGATTTTTTAAAGAACTGGAGAATTTACATATGATAATCCTGAAATCTCATTTTAAAAAGAGAATATTGTAGGTGCAATGTGGGGGCTGGGTTTTAAGTACTTCACTTTCTTTCACACCAGTTATTTTAAGCAGCAGTTGTCATTAGTTCTCTATGTGCCAGGTCCTGGAGTAGATGCTTTACATATATTGTCTCATTTAATCTTCATAACAACCCTACTCTCTAAGACCTAATTATAGACATTGACAGTAGAGGAAACTGAGGTTTTGAAAGGACATTCTCAGGATTATACAGTCAATAAGAGATGAAGAAATTTAAACCCAGACCTGACTGACTTCAATTCTTGTACTCTGTCCCTATACTTCAATGCACTCTCTCCCAACATGCTACGAGAGATTACAATTTTAGGCAAAAGAGGCCAGGTGCAGTCTCTCACGCCTATAATCCTAGCATTTGGGGAGGCTGAGGTGAGGGGATCTCTTGAGGTCAGGAGTTGGAGACCAGCCTGAGCAACATACTGAGACCCCGTCTCTACAAAAAATAGAAAAATTAGCTGAGTGTGGTGGCACATGCCTGTAGTTCCAGCTATTTGGGAGACTGAGACAGACGGATTGCTTAAGCCCAGGAGTTTGAGGTTACAATGAGCTATGATGATGCCACTGCACTCTAGCTCAGGCAACAGAGTGAGACCCTGTCTCAAAAAAAAACTTGAATGGGCAAAAGGGGACACATTTTAGAACATCAGTACTGAGAAGGTCTCTGGTATGATTGCCAATTTTCCCCCTAATTACTATCTTATATAATTATGAAAACTTAGAAAAAAATAGTCACATGTATAGTCTTTATTTTGTTCTTTATGATTTATTTTTTATGCTTTGCTAAGAGAAACTGCAGTAAATGGAAATGCTTAAAAGCCAGAGAGTAAAAGTGATGGGAACTTCTGACTGTGCCGGCAAGTCCCCCTCACTGAGAGGGATCTTGTTTTAACTTACAACTGACACTAAAACAAGAGGTGTTTTAAAGGAGAATGACTCTACCTCTTAGAGTCACAGACTTGGGACTGAAGATTCAAATAGGTGCAAACAAAACTTTTTTTTTTTTTTTTGAGGCAGAGTCTCTGTCACCAGGCTAGAGTGCAGTGGCATCATCATAGCTCACTGGAACCTCAAATTCCTGGGCTCAAGTGATCCTCCTGCCTCAGCCTCCTGAGTAGCTGAGACTACAGGCACACACCACCATGCCTGGCTAATTTTTCTATTTTTAGTAGAGATGGTGTCTTGCTCCTGCTCAGGCTGATCTTGAACTCCTGACCTCAAGTGATCCTCCCACCTCAGCCTCCCAGAGTGCTAGGATTACTGGCATGAGCTTCTGTGCCCAGCCAACAAAATACTTTTCTAATAAAGGCTAGGAAAATGACCAGAGTTGGATGAGTGAAGACTCACCACAGTTGAGCATCTCTGAGAAATGTGCCCACCGTGAAGGTCTGCTCTTTAGGTAACATCCATAAATCCAAAAAGATCATGTTGTTGAAGGTAAACACTTTCATAAAAGATGAGACTGAGGACGAAAAGATTCAATGAAATTGATTCAGTCAGTCAATCAACAAATACTTATTGATAGCTGAATCAGCTCTGAATGTATTCAGTGGCAAGTAATGGAAAGCCAGAATAACATTGGCTTAAACAGACAGGGCTTCATTTTTCTCCAGATGAGCCAATCTAGAGCTACAGGTAGAGATGGCTCAACAGTGTCAGCCAGGACCCAAGCTCTTTCCGTCTTTCCATTCTGACATCTTTAATCTGTAGTTGTTTTGTTTTGGTTTTGGTTTTACAATCTCAAGTGTTCTCTTAGATCTCTAAGTCTTGCATCCACATCTAAGTCTTGGAGGAAGAGGACGGAAGAACATAGAAACAAAAAAGCATGCTTTAAAGTGCTCCAATTATCTATTACTGCATAATAAACTACCTCAAATTTAATTGTTTTAAACAGCAAATTAAACATATATGTCTTGATTCTGTGGGGCAGGAAATTGAAATATCTGAGGGTTTGCCCCGCTTTCGCTCTACAAGCCTATGGGGCCAGCTTGGGCGTCCTCACAGCATGGACCCCTCAGGATAATCAGATTTCCTATATGGTGGCTCAGGACTCCAAAAGGAAGGAACAGAAAAGTGCTGAATGTCGTAAAGGCCAAGTGTGGGAGTGGCATAGCACCACTTTTACCACACTGTAGTGGTCAAAGCAGTCATAAGCCAACCCATATTCGAGGGAAATAGATATAGAGACCTTTCCAAATCCTCTCAATAGGAAGAGTGTCAAAGAATATGCTTGTGTCTTTACTGCAGCCTGCACTCTTGTCATAAATTACTTATATTTCTTCACATGCAAATATACATCTACCCCCTCCCAGAACCCAAAAAGTCTCATTTCATTATGGCATCAGGCTCAGGCTCAAAGTCTAAGATCTCATAACCCATATCATATCCAGATGGGGTTCTCAGATGTGGTTCTTTGATTCCAGTTCTTCAACTACAGTTCCTCTTTAGCTGAAGACCTAAGAGCTAAAGAGACAAGTTCTCTGTCGCCCATACACCCAATATACAATGGTGATACAGGCATAGGATAACCACAATAAAGACTCTTATTCAAATAAGGGGGCTTTTATCACGTTCATCATATTCTCTTGGTCAAAGCAGTTGCAGGTCAGCCCAGATTTAAGGGGAGGGGACCTCGAACCCATATTCTGATGGGATGAGCATCTAAAGATATGTGGCCATTTTTTTAATCCGCCATAGGTAGATGGATAATTTGCTTTTTACTTGGGAAGGAAAACCATCCATAGAACTTCTACCTATATCCGATTGACCAGAAGTGTGGAGTAATGGCCACCCTTAGCTGCTGGGGAGGTTAGAAAGTTGAATACAGTGAGGGAAGGCAAGTATGAAGAGAATTTTATGTTAGCCAAACAATAGTGCCTGCAAAAGCTTTACTCTGCGCCAGGCACTGTATTAAGCATGGCAACAAACTGTCCTTGGCTTTCAAAGAAATTGTCATCAAGGGATAAAGACAGATATAACAGATAGTGACTTTAGTGTATTAAGGGATAAGACAGGGACATGCAGAGAAAACCAGGTGAGTGGTTCCTATCCAAGAAAACCCAGGTCAGAAAATCACTCAAGAGAAGGTGCTGCCTTGAATGGATCCCGTTAAATGAATGTGAGTTATCAGGTTAAGATGTGTATAGTGAAGATAGGGGAGCAGGGGCTGAGGAGGATATTTCAGGCCAAGGAAGAAGAATGGGCAAAGGTCCAGAGTCAAAAGAGATGGCAATATATTTAGGGAGCATGAGTAGTTCATAATGACGGGAATAGAGTTTGAGAGGGTGGAGGGTAGAGAAATGAGACTGCCTTTATATTTTGAATCTAATGAAAAACACTCCAGTATTCCTTCAGACATGAGAGCTGAGTCATTTTACAAAATAAAACCATAAAAGATATTCAATTAGAAATGAAAACTTGTATATTACTCTAAATTTCCATATTAAAATTTAAAATTCCAGGCGCTTGGAACCAAGCTTTTCATCACATGATGATTGCATGTTATGCTTGTCAGGCATTCTGTCATACACTCCAATGTACTGTTCCCATTTAAGCCATTTCAGTGACTACATAAGAGTTCCATTGTATACTAGCTCTATTTATAAAAGCAGCAGCAACATTTAATAAAATGTCATTTTGCAGATGCTTACTTTTAGAGCAACCTCTTTGTCATTGGAAAATATAGTTGTCATAAGACTTTGGGTAAGATTGTCTAGCAAAAATATTCCCTGCTTCCTTATTTACTTGTTTTGTTTACTCCTCTCCTTTCCTTTCCTCTCCTCTTCCCTCCCCCCTTCTTTTCTTTTTTCTTCCTCCCTTTCTCCCTTCCTTCCTTTTCTCACTTCCTCCCTCTCATCCTCCCTTCTCTACTTTCCTAATTATAGTTTTCACTTTACTTTTTTCCTTTTGAGACAGATGGTTCTTTCATAGCTTGAAAAACATCTCTTATATTTCTGAGAACTCTGAGTATTATGTCAAATGTCATACACAAATGTCTAGAAAATTTTATATCCCTGAAGGTAGTAAATTCATCTGTCACTTTGCTTCTTTTATTTCTTAATTCTAGTCAACCCAATTTCAGTTATTTATCTTTTGCTTTGTCACTCAAAGAGAAAAAGAAATACTCTTACCTGTAAAAACAACCAATGTCCTCCTTACAGCAGTTAAAAGTCAAATTAACTTATCCTAATTCATTGACTATTTTGTATGATATTTTATGTATTGACATTTCAAAAATATCTTCTTTTAAGTTGAAATTCAGTACACTTTATGGCCTTTGTTTAAAACTTTTATAATATCCTGAAGTGATAGAATTTTATGAATAAAAGACCATCTGGCTCCCTAGAGTGTGTGAAATTTTTTCCAGCCTCTTTGAATGGGGCTTTATTTTCAAGAAACTACATTTAAAAAGTGGATTTTTGATGAATAAACCAGTGAGGACTTGTAAAGTGCCAATTTTGTCTTTCAAAGGACCTTTTCTTTACCTCTTGTTTCCATCTTTTTATCTTTCCTATGGTTATAGGAAATGAAAACTGGTCTAGGTTTCTATTACCTGCCTTCATCTTGTTTGAGTTTTTACCTGGAGGAGTATGGGAATGAATCAAATGAGCTCAGGTAACTGACAACACTGGATGTGTAGACCTTCTGTATAAATTGGGGAAGATGGCATATTCCCCCTCCCCTAAAACTCCCATGGGAATAATCCAGTAAATAGTTAAAAAACTCAGAGATACACCTGCACCAGTTCTGGAAATGAGGAATTATGTCATTCATATTTTAGAAGCATCAGTAATTTTCTATTAATAGCATGCAGATGGGACAGAACAGATGGAGACAGAGGCTTGACTCATAACTTTTCTATAAGAAACAAAAATTGTACTAGGTAATTAAGTGGTGTGCATTAGCTATACTAGGCTACATTCTGTAACAAACAGTCCCAGAATCTCAGTGGCTTAAAAAACAAATAATTATTTATTATTTCCCCAATAGCTAAATTATTTCAACACATAAATGCTCATGTACAACAACATTAAAAGACATAATGAAGTAGTTAGATGGCTGTAACTTTACACAGAATACCTGAGTGCCGAAGCTACAAATACAGATTCATAGAGGCATGTTGCTTCGGTGGCTCGCTTTACAAGAGGCATTGCCATTGAGGAAGTTATTTCCAAAATGATGATTGGCCCAGCGTTTGGTCAAATTCTGAACAAAAGAAAGTAGTTGCATTCTATTAAATTCAATATTTTCTAAAATTATTTTAAAAATTGGTCTTCCATATGAAATAAATATGTGTTCTAAGATAACTATAGCATTTGCTTACACGACTATCCAGTGTGTTGTTTAAAATTGTGTGGGCATGAGAAAAGTCCTCATTATGTGGAACTTTTATTCACATGGCAGGGTGTCTAGTATCTAGTATTTATTATCTACACATTAAGGAACAATAGCCTAGCCTCTGTGGAAAACAGTATGGCAACACCTAAAAAAATAAAAAATAGAATTACCATGTAATTCAGCAATTCAACTTCTGAGTACATACCCAGAAGAACTGAAAGTAGGACCTTGAAGTGATATTCATTATTCTTTATGCACAATAACAAAAATGTGGAAAAAACACAAATGTCTATCAATGGATGAATGGACAAAGAAAATGTGGTGTGGAGATACACGTGTACACACTCATAGACACACAGGAATATTAAACAAACTTAAAAAGGAATGAAATTCTGACATATGGAACAATATGGATGAACCTTGGGGACATTATGCTAAATGAAATAAACCAGTCACAAAAAGAAAAATGCTGTAAGATTCTATTTATATGAGGTACTTAAAGTAGTCAAAAATCATAGAAACAAAAAGTAGAATGGTGCTTGCCAGGGGCTGGAAGGAGAGGAAAATGGGGAATTATTGTTTAATTGGTAGAGAGTTTCAGTTTTATAAGATGAAAAGGCTTCTGGAGTTGGATGGTAGTGATGATTATACAACATTATGAGAGTATTTAATGCTACTGAATTATATATTTAAAAAT
>JAQIFY010003251.1:0-12698 GCA_028533085.1 Varecia variegata | reverse complement strand
GAGGTAATTGAAAACACGGAGATTCGCTGAGAAGACATTTGAGAGGAACACCGCCAGCCGTGGAGAGCATGCGGCTTGATGTGTTTCCCTCTAATTTACCCACGGGGAAGGAGGGAGAATGGTAGGATGGGGGTGAGAGACTCCAAGGAAACAGGGGCAGGGGCTAGTGCTGTAGGACCCAGGGCCAGCAGGAAGTACAGAGATTCAGGCTCTACCTCTGCTCCTCCTACAGGCTGCTGTGAGGGGAGGGAGGAAGGTGGGAGGAAGAGGGAGGGAGGATGGACTCCATGAGCCCCTCTCCTGCAGACCCTTACCCAGCCTGCCCCTTTCTGAAGGCTTTCTAGCCTTATGCCAAAGGAAATGCTAAAGTCACAGTTTGCAAACAGGCAGCCCTGTTTTATTCGACTTGATCACAAGTGTCTTTTTTAAAAGACAAATTTAATGCCAACATGGACAAATCTGGAAATTTCATATAGAAATCCAGATTTTTGCTTCCTTTTGACAAAGGGAGCACTGGCAGTGCTGTGCCCATAAGACCACCTTGGGCTGGAGCTGAGCCGAGCTGCCCACTCAGGTGGAGCCCGAGGTCCCTGGAGTCCCACCAAGCTGGCTTCACTCCTTTGTGTTACCTGCCTCAACCCCTCATGCGTTTTGCATTTGCAATCCCCTGCTTCAGCCACTTCCATTGCATCTCCCAGAAAATGGATCAGCTGCAGTGTGGATAATCAGAGAATCCTGGGTTCAGGCAGGGGAAAGGAACCAATGTTTCCTAAACACATACTCAGCAGGTACTGTGCCAGGCATGGAGGCTAAAAAGAGGTGGAAGACATGTCCCCAGAGCGAGGAGTCTTGGAGGGGAGATGGGCCGTGTCTATACAGAGAAACAAACCAAGGAAGCTGTAAGACAGACCTTTCTAACAGAGGAGTTCAAAGAGAGCTCGTGTTGTGTCCGGAGGGGGTGGGTTTCCCCCACACTGGTGGAGTTTGGTAGAGATTGGTTAGACCTGTGGCGGAGAGGGCCACACACTGCCCCATGGTGGTAAGATGTTGCCCGACTGTATTGCAGGAGCAGAACCTCTGTGGGACTGAACCACAGAGCCCACGGTGGGTAGAATATACAGTGGTCTGGGCTCTAGGGCAGGCTCTACTAATAATTTGCTCAGCAAATTGCCCCTGGGAAAATGGCCAAACGTTTCTGAATGCCAACTTCCCCAACCATAACATGGAACCCTTAATGCTTCCCGGCCCTCCCTCTTGCAGAAGAGAGCAAGTCATGTGAGAGCAGATGCCTCAGCTGCAGGGAACTTAGAGGAATGCAAGGTCCATTCAGGGTGGCTGCAGAGGAGGCTGGAGTCCCACCTGTTCCAAGTCCAACCTCTTATGAGCTACCCCAGCCCCCACACCAGCCCCAGAGTGTGGAACACCTGGCACCAGCCGCAAGGGACCCCATCTCCTGCCACAAACCAAATGCTTGGTTATTAGCACCATTTGTGGCTGCCGTAGGGATTAGCTGCTGCCTAATTGATTTCTTAATGAAGAAAGTGGTGCACGTCCCTGCACAATGACAGAAGTAGAGGCAATTTGCCCTCCCTCACATTCTCCCCCACCTGGGGGCCTGCACTATTATTATTTATAAGTTCTCTTTTAAGGCTGGCATCCTGAGCAAGTCACTTGCCTTCTCTGGGCCTCAGTTTCTTCATCTGTAAAATGGGGAGTTAGACCATTGTCCACAAGCATATCATTTTCTCTGTTTCCTCCCTGAAGCTCCCTACCCCCCAAAATCTCAAAACAGAAAAGAGTGGGCAGTAGAAAACCATACTCTGGCTTTTCATCAATGAAGCCCTCTAATTATGAGGGAATCATTTCATTAATTGGTTTCCAGTCGATCAAGGGCAGCTCTGTGATGTGGAGTAGAAAGTCCCCCAGTTGTTACCTAAGTGACTAAAGGAAATGAAACTGAGAATTCCCTAGCTCATAGTGCACCACTGTGACACTGGCAGGCTTGTTAGAAAACTGGAAAAATGACCTGTGGTTGATAAGATCTCTTGGGTTGAGAATGTATCTTGCATTTGGGTTCTGTCCCCGCAGATCACATCAAATGACTCACTGCTCGCTTGAGCTCCCATGGTGTTCTGTGTGTTCCTCATCACTGGCATTGCGCTTCGTTTATTTATTAGCTGTCTTCCCTGCCTGGGAAGTGAGCATGTCCCATTGGCCTCGCCAATGTCTGCCCCAGAGCAGGCCCTCAGAGAACAATTTGGGAATAAATGAATGAATGATGTGTAGGACCCTGGAACCACTCTTTCATCGAGGATTAGTGCCGGGAGGCTCTGTCTAGTTTTTCTTTAGTGCTTCCACACTGATCAGTCCCTGTGGGGGGGGGGGGGTCTCTGCAACAGCAGGTGTCTGGGGCCTTCAGGTTAAGCCTTGGTTGCTCCCTTTGCCATGCTCCTCACCCCTGGGTCTGCTGTTCCGTATCATAAAACCTTGATGATCAGAGTCAAGACTAGGGTGTGGTGAGTGCAACACTGGCTAGGGTGCAACATTTAAGAGACACCAGAAAACTCAGTAACCAAATAATATTTTAGTGCAACATTTCTAAAAAATAAAAATTAATGCAAAAAAATCATGCAGAACAAAACATCACAATTTTAAATAAAGACAGGATCCAACGTTGCACTTGCCCAACTCTGCTTCACTCACCTCACCCTAAAAGAGTCTTCTGGAGATAATGCCTCAAAAATAGCTCAGACTGGAAATCTGGTAGTAACATTTCCATTTATTACCTATGACGTAGGGTCCTTGGTCTCCTGTGGAGGCTTGGCCTGGGGTATTGGTTTTCAAATGGGAGGGGGGATTCTAATGTGTGCCTTCTGACCCCATCTGCACCAGCCAAGTTAGAATTTAAAATCCACAGGCTAGGTGGTCTTAGAGGACCCTGCCAGCTGGACTGGAAGACAAGCATTTTAAAGAGAGCCAATCAGGCTGGCCTTGTGGTGGTCCACAGATATGTGACGTGGAAGCCCCGAACTATGTCCTTTGGGGTCAGGCCCTGCCATAATTCCTTTTCTTCCCCATGTGCTGTGGGTGGTACTTGCTCCACTTGGTTGAATCCTGGAACACTGGTGCTGAGAAGGACCTTATAGGTCCTCCTGGCCTCTTGGTACAGATAGAGCAATGGTTCTCAACACGGGACAGTCTCCCTCTGGGGACATTTGCCAATATCTGGAGACATTTTTCATTGTCACAAGTTGGGAGGAGGATGCTATTGACATTTAGAGGATATAGGCCAGGGAGCTGCTCACCAACCTACAATACACAGACAGCCCCCACCACAAAGAATTATTCGGTCCAAAATGTCCATAGTGCACCAAGGCCATCCCAACTCAGGCATTTATGAGAGAGGATTGCATAATTTCCTTAGGTCCCTATTGCTTTCCTGTAACATGCTCCACTGGCTTTCAGAAAGTTCTTCCTGCGGCCTAGCCTTAATCTTTCCTGCTGCCACTCAAGAGTGTTTTGGAGATCAGATGTTTCTCTCCTACTCCACCCACTTCTGACCCTTTGAAATAATCCACCATAGTGTTGCTGATTGGGTCTCCCAATGAGAGAAGAGAACAGGAGCTGAGGTGTCATGAGAACATATCAGGGCAGTCCTATTTCTCCGAACCCCTTCTACGCACTGAGACAAGTGAGCACCGAGGTCCCTTTCACTGTACTTCAGGCATGCTGGGTTGGGTTAATTATGATGAACCCAGGACTCTCAAGCTGGGGCTCACAGGCTGGAAGAGAAATTCCTCTTTGGCTAAAAGTGACAAATCTGCAATGCAGAGACAGATTCTATTTGAGAAGGAGCCCATCAGGAACCTGTTTGCACAGTTTGGATGAAGAAGATTTGCCCCACAGGAGTCATCCCTTCTCTTAAAATCTGTTGAGCACTTCCTGTGTGCTAAGGTGGTGGTTCTTCAGCTTGATGTGCATCAGAATACTCTGGAGGGCTTATTATATCCACCCAACCTCCTGGGAGGGCAGAGGGGAGGTGACCGAGTTCAGTCATGTGGCCTAGGTTTCAATCAATCATGCCTACATAATGAAACCCAAAAAAAACTCTGGACACTGAGGCTCAGGTGAACATCCCTGGCTGGTGAGAGACACAGGGTGCCAGGAGAGTGACGTGAGGACACAGAAGCTTCCCATTTGGAACCCTCACAGACCTTGCCCTATGCATATCTTCTTTTGGCTGGTTCTGAGCTGTGTCTTTTATGATAAAGCTAACGGTAAGTATAGCACTTTCCTAAATTCTGTTAGTCATTCTCGTGACTTATTTATTGAACCTGAGAGGGTCGTGGGAACTCCTGACTTTGTAGCCCATTGGTCAGAGCATGGGTGGCCTGGGGACCTTAGAGCTTGTGACAGGTGTCTAAGATGAGGGCAGTCTTATGGAGAACTACGGCTTAACCTGCAGAGTCTACACTAACTCCACGTGGTTAGCACAGAAATTACATTACCGTAACCGTGTGTGACCTGGGGTGGGCATGGCAGAGTAGGGATAGTCTGAAGAGAATAAGGTTATAGAGAAGAGAACAGAAGTGCCCCACAAAAAAACAGATTAAAGCTTTCTCTCATAAGCATGGTGGCATGCACCTATAGTCCCAGCTACTCAGGAGGCTGAGGCGGGAGGATTGCTTGAGCCCAGAAAAGTTTGGTGTTCGAGTCCAGCCTGGGTAACATAGTGAGACCCTGTCTCTGGGGGAAGAAAAACACCTTTGCTCCACCCCCAGCTGTTGAGAGTGGTGGTAGGAAAAGGCCTGATACTCAGTCATTGATACTATTGAAATAGTGAGACACTTTCATCTCCACTGGCGAAAAGTTGCTGCCCTGAGCCTACCAAGTGCCTCGCCTGCCTCTTACAAGATCTTCCCCCACCTTGGCCACCCTAAGATCCAGAAACTGGCACGGCCAGGCCCTACAGGCCAAATTCACGCCAATCGGCCAGTGCCACGCCCTACATTTTGGTAAATATTTAAAATTTCAGCCCTGAGTGCAAGGGGTCTCTGTGGAGGGACCTGTCAGAACAAACTCGCGTTTTCTAGTCTCGAGCTCCACGAGGACTTTTTCAAGAAAGACCAATCTGTATTCAGGATTTAGGCCTCTACCCAGAAACGGCAAAAGAAGCCACTGAAAAGTGAAAAATTCATCCATTCTGTTATTTGGCAGCATGTAGATTTAGAAGCAATCCATTTGTCAGGTTGGGTTCAATTTTTTTTTTCCTTTCCTAAGTTCACTCAAGATAGGAGTCAGCGGGCTTAGACGGTGCCTCAAAATCTCTCTGTGCAAAGAAGGAACTCTAATTTCTCGGTTCCCTCACTCGGTGTTTTGGCCAATTCCAAGACACATAAATAAGCCTGTTGTTCAGGCACAGAGGAAAGCGGGGTTTATTAATTTAAATCAGTTGGTTTGGAGTCTCCAGGGAAAGATGCTGCATGATTCACTCACTGCTCCCAGCGGTAATTTACAGCGAGCTTCCCTCTCTGTTTGGGACCTAGCTGATACTAGGGCATAAATTTCTTCAAGTTATTATTATTATAATTCATTATTCATTGAGTGTTGACTCCGTAACACAAGCAGGGGCAGAAACACACAGATCCTCCCGCCGGGCTGGAAACCGCGTCCCTGACTGCTCCCTGGGGAGAGGCGAAGGGCCGCTGGGGTGTGAAGAGGGTGACTCTCCCAGGACTCCACCTGGAGCTTCTCTGGTGTCAGCTAAAGTCTTCTCAGAAGGCTTCGTGGCAGGGAGAATATAAATACAGACTCAGAGGTGAATTGGCCATGAATTGACCTATTTGCTGAGTCAAAGAATCTAATAAGATGACAAAGGATCACAGAAAGAGACAGGGACAGAACCAAGTCCCTGCGGGCTGGAGGGAGGAAGAAACATGTCCATTTGGGAACCGTTTACTCACTGTCACCTCCAGATGCTGGGTTAAGAATTTGGGGTTTGTAAGGGGGAGGGAGGTAGGTATAGGAATCCATTCCCCCACCTTGGCTCCCCACATCCCACCCCGTGTCCCCCCAGCCTGCTCTCCTGTGGGGAGCAGCAGCCTAGCTCTTCAGTCCTCGGTTGTGCCCAACCATCGTGCCACCTGGAGGCACAGGCCCAACTGGCAGGTCGTCTAGACCTAGGACAGCAAGCCGGCAAGTGCAGGGCGGTGCTGCCTGTGAGTGCAACAGGAATGGGGGGGGGAGAAATGATGTCAGAATGTCGAGCTGGAGTAACTGGTGACAATGCAATGACATGCTCTTCTCCCTCCCTTCCTCAAGCATTTATGGAGCAGCAGCTGTGTGCCAGATCCTGGGCTGGGGGGTGGGGGTTGCTGGGTGGGGGGCAGACACAAATCAAGGAGGGTTTTGGGGTCTGTGGAAGTTACTTAATCTTATTAAGCCTCAGTGGCATCTTCTGGAAAAGTAGGGAACCACACCGCCTCCCAGGGTGGCTGTGAGGGAACTACGTGTAGTGGTTAGCAGAGTATGCAATCGACAAAGATTAGTTATTTAATTCTGTCACGAACGATAAATGTCACTTACACACTTCAGTGTACTGAAAAGCTGTGCTTCTGCCAAGCAACTGCTTTCATTTTAAATTTCCCATGAAATCCATATATATTATACTTACAAATATAGGCATATACATACACGCACACCGTAAATGTATAGCTTGATGAATTCTGAAAAACTGAATACACCCATGTCATCCATGCCCAGACGGAGACAGAGAACATCACTAAGACCCCAGCAGCCTCCCCTGCTATGTTCTCAGTCTCTCTCCTACAAGGAGGGTGACAATTATCTTGACTTCTAGCAGCATGGATGAGTTACCTGTTTTTGTCCTGTATGTAAATGGAATTGCACGGCACGCACTTCTTTGTTTCTGCCTCTTTTCATTCAACCTTCTGTTTGTGAGGTTCATCCGTTTGGCAACTGACTTGCCTTTGTCAGTGAATTTTGCAACTGATCATAATTTTGTGAGGCTCAGAGCTATTAATAAAATAATGGCCACGTTCAGAAGCTCCACAGGACCTCACGAGGCATTCCGCACACTTAGCTTGACTGACCTTTCTCTCCACCCAAATTTCCTCGGGACTTTATTCTGCTTGTTCTGATGAAATGTAAAGAGTTTGTAACTCTTCTCACTATACAACTCTTTCAGGGAGATGGCAAGGATGAGGATGATGTATGCAGATGATCACCAAGATGATGAGGATGAAGACAAAGGTGGTGGTGACAGCCAGCATATGCGGAAGCACTTGCTTGCTACGTGCCAGGCTTTAGTCCAGCTTCCTGACATATTGACTCATGGATAATCTTCATCGCAGCATATTTCTATCCTCATTCCCCATTAAAGAAATGAAGGCACAGAACCACCCAGCTGGAAAGCGGTGAAGCTTGGATTAGAGCCCAGCTTGAGAAATTTGGTTCTAGAACTCCGTCTCCGCCAGCACCTAGTATTGTCCCTGTATTTCATGGGGACGACCTCTGAGCCACTGTACTGCCGTCTCTTTCAAGGCTGCACTCCTGGCTTGCTTCCTTGAGCCCCTTCATGGTCGCCAATGCCCCAGGGACAAGCCTGGTCTGTAGCCCGGTGTGTGTGTGTGTGTGTGTGTACACGTGTATGTGCATACACATGTGTGTGTGCGTATATGTGTGCACATGTGTGGGGGGCTGGGATGTGAATGAAGCCCCTGATTTTAATGCAAACAAGCACAGGGCAATGGCTCCAGCAGGGCCCTCTTCTTCCCCTGCCTTCTCCAAGGCCGAGCACCAGGCGTAATCACCAGTGTCCTTCAGCAGAGCCACAGGCAGCTGTCAGTGGCATCAGCAGCTTTTAATCACAGAGGGAGAATCCATACAGATTGTGCCAACCTGTTTACAGAGGAAGGACCCCATCTGCATGCGGGGACAGCCAGAGCTGTCATCTAAGGAAGACACACCCAGGGCCGGTCAGACGGGAAGTCACCACTCACTGATCCAGCGCAGGCTCCTCACACACATGGAGACCACACTTCACAGCTGCCCCTGAGGCAGGAGTTACCATCTCCATTTTCCAGACAGGGAAACTGAGGCTCCAGTAAGCTGTGCTCCATTAATGGAAGTGAGCAGTCTGGCTGATTTATTAGGAGAAAGGGAACCTCAGTGTTTGTTAAAGAGAGAAATAAAGTAGCTTTTTGCCACAAACTCAACCTGGGATTCTGGCTAGGAAACTAAGGGCCAGGGTCCCGAGGACATGTGTGCAGCCATGGCTGCAGGCACAGAGGACGGGGCCGGCTGCCTCCAACCCGAGCCGGAGCAGGCCCCTGGGCATCGGCCGTGTTAATTGCCTGGAAACACGCACCAACCTCAGGGTCCCTAGATAAACTACTCACGCTCTGGTTCCTTCCTCGGGCTTTAATCCTTCTTATTGCTTAATTTCTCAATAAATTCTATTGACAACTAGCCTGTGCTTTCTCCAGGAGGAATAAACACCTTATAATTTATAAATCATTCCATCAGTAATTGCCTGCAGAAGAAACAAAGTAACCAAAGACTGGGTGGAAAGGATGGAGAAGGAAGAAGGGCTGTCCGCCATCGTGGTGACGAAACGTCACCAAGCTCCTCCCCAGCCAGGTGCTGAAGGGGCTGCCTGTTCTCGGCAAATAATTTCTGTCATGGCATTTAGAACTCGGGAGTAACACTGTCCCTACTGAGTACCCCCTCCTGCCAGTCACGTCTCGATTATCACCTCTGATTGCCAGGATAAACCCACGCAGCCGGCATGTTATCTCCGTCCTTATAGGTGTGGAAGCGAAGGCTCAGGTGGGTTAGGTAGTCTGCTCAAGGCCATTCAGCTTACAAGTGGCAGAACTGAGATTCAAGCCTTGTTCTGGCTGACTCTAAGCCTATGCTAGCTCCAAATGCCACCAAGGTCTCTTAGTGGACAATGGCGTTTAAGCATTTTTTACTGCAATCCACGGTAAGAAACAAATTTTGCATCTCCCTGTACCAGGACTCATCCCTCTGCCCCTTGGGGGCACTGCCCCTCGGCCCGGGAGCTGTCAGGCATTACACCCATGGCCCTTTTGCCTTCTGGCTTCTGGGAGGCTCCACGAAAGGCAAGCTCAAGCAGAGATTAAAAAGGGAGAAGAGAGTGAGGTTCGGTGTATTCTCCCCTCATTTCCTTCCTGCTCATTTAAGGTAGTGGCTATCCCTCAACCAAAGGCACTGCTTCTCTCAAAGTGGCCTTTTCTGCAAGACTCCCTCCCCGTGATCCTCATGCCCTGGAGGTAGTAGCAGCTGTGCAGCTGCTAGCCCCTGGGTCCTATACCCACGGTTCCCCTGTTTCCCACCTGTGTAACTACTCTCTCCACCGACTCTGCTCAACTTATCCTAGCTTAAGTGTGCCTCTGTTTCCTCTTGGAACCCTAACTGGCACACTGGTAAAGAGTGACACAAACACACACACCTGGAACTAAGTTCCAAGCAAACTTTCTATTCTTCCATGCCCCACCTTGCCCCACCAAGCAATTAAAATTTACTCATGGCCCTCACTTTGGAAAGAACCATTTTAGATGATGACACCTGTGGTAGGCCCACGGTGTCCTGCAGGCCACTCCTGCCTTTTTCAAAAAAGCAACTGAGGTTAAGAAAAGAAGTCATCGCTCAAGAACAATTTTCTCTGGGTAGAACTTGGACTAGAACCCAGATCAAGGACTGTTGACCTTGCTTGAAGACTTGAGGCTGAATGTCATACTGCCCTTTCTTTGGGGACCCCTGACTCTCTCAGGCCTTTCTCTGGTACAGAAGAACGGACAGAAAAACTGCACTCATTAACAGCCTTGCCCCCTTGTCTTGGTCATACTCTTCTGCTCACGAACGGTGCTGGCAGGGTTTATAGAAGCCTCACTTGTCAGAGCCAGCTGGGGCCTTGGCAATCAGTCAGTCCAACCCTCTCTTTTTACAGGTGAAGGAGCACGTCGCCAGGAATACTCTACGCCACTAAATCAGTGCAGGCCTGATTCGAGGCACCTTGGCTAAGGCTGAACGTTACAGAGAGAAACATCCAAACACTCCTATAGCAAAAGTCAGAACCGTGGAGCACGGGGCTTCAGCCTTTGCAGTCAGAGTATACCCTAAAAGTCAGGAGGTGCCCAGCTATGACCCCCCCCCTGTAGCTTCCCCTCTGAGCCTGGAAAGGCAAGAGAATCATGAGCAACTCACAGTGAAAAGAAGGGAAGACCTGAGGTCTCACCCTACATCAGAGGCCTGAGAATCAGCACTGCTGGCTGACTGGGGCTAGGGAGGTGGGGGGTGAGAGGAAGGGCCCAAAACGGGATAACGACCTCACGTTCTCCATGGTTGAAGTTCCTCTCTTAGCCCCTGTGGCCGTGGCCTCCAAACTGGGGAGCCCATAGCTTGGAAACTAAAAGCAGAGTTTGGGAGACAGGAAGGAAATATTATGATTTCCATTTGTATTTATTTTTATCTTTATTAAAATGTTTTACTTTTATTACTTAATATCCTAGCTCTCAGTATTCCATGTATAAAACTTAGAAATGAATATATTTATTTTGGAGGTATCCAAGTCCAGAAAGGTTCTAGGCAACAGTTCTGGGGAACTAGGAGCGCGCAAAGTGTGACCTGCATTCAGAGTCACCCAGGGAGCTTGATTCCTGGGCCCTGGGCCCAACCTGCTGGACACCCCTGGGGGCTGGGCCGGGAATCTGCATATTAGACAAGCTCCCCAGGTAAGTCAATGCCCCCTAATACTGGATAATGGTCACCTGGGCCTCGTCTCTGCAGCAGCGGGAAGAACAGTGGCCCCCTCGGGGTTCCCATCACCAGAGAAACAGGTCCTGCATTCCTGACCAGTGCACGCACAGGTGCCTGGCCAAGGGGGTGACTGGGGCTGAGGTCCTCTGCACCTGCCCCGAGAAAGGGGCATGTTTCCCTAATGCCACCAAGCTGCTGTGTGGGCCAGCAGCAGCTGTGGGATGCTGAGGGTTCCCTGATGGGGGGCATGCCCACTCCCTAGGGTCAGACTGGGATCACCAGAGTGAGGACAGGACTTTGAGGGCAGGAGGGGAGGTGTGACAGATGCCCGCAAGAGTGGCTAGGGTGTAGGAGGAACTTCCTGATGTGAGAGGGGCAGGGCACGTGGATTGAAGACCAGAGTCCCAGGGGAGCCACTTCAGGAAAGGGAGGAGAGGAGGGAGAACGGACAGAAAAGGGAGCTGAGGAGACAGAACAAGGCAGGCGGAGGCAGAAAGAACAGCAGCAGACATGCTTGAGAGGTGGGAGCACAGTGCGGGGTAGGCTGTGTTGCCTGCTTGTCCTACAGGAAAAGTTGCAGCAGGGGTGGATGGGTGAGAGCTGGCTAATTTTAGGGGAAAAAATTCTCCCCCCCTGTACCCTTTCTATATTCCTTTACACTGGTCAAAAAAGCCTGGAGAAGGAGAGAAGAATCTACACTCCAGGGATGCTAGAGTTGCTGGGACTTTCCTGGCCAAGGCAAGGAAAAGGGTCTTCTACTTCCAAGGCTTTTGCATTGGCCCCTGGAGCCGCCTTGCATTGTGTTTTAGTCTCTGAGCCATAAACGGGCAAATTACCTGCTTGTTGTTTCAGCTGGCATGCTCGCTGCCGATGACATTTCCCCTGGTGATTTGCACCAATTGGAATTCTCCAGAGTAATTGTTATTATCGTATCATCAGGAGTTTATCTTGGGAGCTCCTGGGTTTTTCTGATTTAATAACCGAGCCCTGGAGTCTGTGCTGGGGGCGGGGGGCGGGGAATGTTCAGTCTGATGAAGACAGCGGGCAAGAGTCCAGCATCTTCTCCCATAGGCCGGGCCAGAGCTTATTTAAAAAAGCTGAAGTTAAAAGTGCAAAAGGAACATTTGCTTGTTTAATTGGCCATAGATTTTCCTGGCAATAATTTGTAGCAAGATAACAGACCTCTTCAAGGTCATGTGTCTGGGCATGGCTGGGTGAGGAGAAGGACTCGGGAAATTCTGGGTGATTGGCTTTTTAAATGAGTTTGCTGATTTCTCGAGGACTCATCTATCAGTTGATGAATGTCTATTGTTTAACCGATGGTTCCTGCCCGGCTGACCTGGCTCTCAGCCTAGACCGCGAGACCAGCCGGGTTTGGATGAAGGCAAAGGCAGAGGACCTGCCCTGAGGACTGGAGCAGCAAAGGCATCGTGTCCAGACCCCGAGGTCAATCGTTCACTGGTTGCTCGCTGCAGAGACAGCTCGGAGACAGAGCAGGCCGCACGGGCAAGACGTGGGGGTGGGGCGGCAGTGCCTGTGTCCGGGCTTTCACAGGCCCCGGTGGGCTCTCTGGCTGCACCACCCCCTGGTCTCCAGACTCTTGATTTCCTGGAGCAGACCCTGTGATTCTCCCAATTTGACCCAAAGCTGATTTTATAGAGTGGAAAGGGGCCTGCCTCAGAGATCCTTGAGTCCAACCACTTCCTTTTTCAGATAAAGCAGTCGAGGCTCACGATGGCACCCACATCTCTGTCCCCTGTCATGACCTGAGGGCCCTACTATATTGTTCAGCATCGCTGCGGGGCCCTGTGCTCCTCCATCCCATGCACAGGGCCCCATGACGCCTGTAGTTTATTCCCAGACTTTATTACAGGGCTTGACATCCAGCAAATGCT
>JAQIFY010003250.1:0-12699 GCA_028533085.1 Varecia variegata | reverse complement strand
CAACTTTGAAGACAGCGAGTTCATATTATGTCTAGTAGCAATGTAATATATGATGACTTATTTCTCTTTGATTTAAACATTTAAAGTGGCAATGGATTCATGTTGTATGAACAGTGATAGTTCTCCATCTTGCTGGTGCCTCGATATACCTGAGAGTAGGGTGCATTCATTTTCATAACATTGAATCATGGCAGTGGCATTTCTGATCTGGGAAGAGAAATGGTATATTTACCTCCTCTCCTTATTCCAGTTACATTTCTGGGAAAATGTTCTGTTGCTGATAGCAAAATGGACATCAGAATCTTCAAGGGAAATTTTGTATGTAGTTAGGAAATGCTGCCAAGTGATCCAGATATTCCCTTTCTCCATAGCCTGTTGGAAATAAGTGCTTTTAATATATGTTTCTTGTTAATGACTAGAGTAACAACAAGCAATATTTACAGGTTTTAGAAGAAGCATATTTACTTGCTCCCATACAGAACAAATAAGAGAATATAAAAAGAGGAGAAATTGCTGCACTCAGAATGAGAGTAACTATAAAAAGTAAGAGGCAGAGTTAATCTTATAATAGCAGATACAAAGAAAATAATTTCTCAAAATTTAGTATAAATGAAGTGAGCATTGATCTTCCTGGTAGGATCCTTATTCTATTTGCTAGAAAAATGTATGTCAGAAAAGCTATGGTCTCTGGTCTTTATTTTTCTTTGTACTATTTCTAGTTTCCATGATTATTTGTAGTCTTTGAATATCCTTATATACACAGATCAAACTACTTTTTTTGAAAAGCCTTTCTTTTCTTGTCAGGGTCCAGGAAAGTGAAAATAAATTCATTAGGCATTATAACCTTTTTCTGTATACTGACTGGTATCCTAGAAATAAAATAATATATAAGATTATGAGGCAAAAGATAAAACCTCTCTTTCGTTGTTAGGCCTATAGATTTTAATGAACTGAGCCAGAAACTATTGAGTAGCAATCTTTCACTTCTCTCTCTCTCTCTCTCTCTCTCTCTGTCTCTGTGTGTGTGTGTGTGTGTGTGTGTGTGTGTGTGTGTGTGTGAGTGTGTGAGATAAGGGGATAGGGTTTGGGGAGGAAGGAGAAACCAACAAGAAAATTAGGAATGGTACTGAAAATATATTTGCTGTGGTCAAATTAACTAACTTTATAGTTACCCAAGATAACCTTAAATATCATCATCTATGAATTCTTATAAAGATAAGTTGTGCCTTAAGATATAACCTTGAAAGAACTTGATTTGTATGACTGTGGGAAATCACTGTCCTGTATGGTTTTTCTTAGAATAACACACTCCCTGCCTTCTATAATGCCAAACTTATCAGATACTCTAACTATCATTTATGAATGTTATTATAGTCTTGCAGAAGTCTCTATTACCCAGAAAATTCTATTGGAAGATACATAGTGCTGTCAAATGATGGCACACAGAAAAGCAAGGATAATTTATATCTTATTGCATACTTCCTCTAGTGAACTCAGCCTATAGATAATACATATTTTTAATCCCATGTTATATAGGAAACCCTAAAGAACTCAGATTTATTTGGGGGCCATGGAGAGACTTTGGCAGAACTAGGAAATAATTAAGAATTTATGTTCCTATATTTTATTTTTATATTTTTCAGAATCCCGGAAGGCAAAGATGTCTCTATAAAACAGTAAGAAAAGGAACTCATCATGTAAAATCAGAAAACATACAGTATGTCTGACATATAGCTAAAGCTCCATTATTCAGAGCCCTCTAATATTTCAGGTTTAGTATAATTGCAGGTTTGTTACGACTTGGCCTGTGGAATAATCACCGATCAATTTTTTTTTGCTTTCGTTGCATTGTATAATGGCAATGACTTCTGTTGACTGTATGAATATGTTTCAGGGTCCAGTTAGTGTGGCAACTGTTTTCCAAATGCATTCTTAGGAACATGAAAGCTACAGTCAGCTTTCACCCCACTTCTCACAAGTCCAATTATTGAATGGGGGGGGAAGAGAGGAGAGAAACTAAGAAAACAGAATACCCGTAGTTGTATCTCTTTCATACTTTTTGCAAAGGATAATTTGTGTGCATAATTTGGTTCTAATTAACTCAATAGCTCTTGCATCTACAGCAAGGTCATTTTTCCTTCTCCAAGAAATACATGGGCAGCTGGCAAAATGCTCTAGTCAGGTAATAAAGCAATTTTCCTTTATTTTCTTTTTTATAATTTTTATTTCAAAATATTAGGGGGTATAAATGTTCTTGTTACGTGGATGAATTGTATAATGCTGAAGTCAGGACTTTTAGTGTGCCCATCACCAGAATAGTGTACATTGTACCCGATGGGTAAGTTTTTACCACTAACTTCCCTCCCAACCTCACCCATTCTTAGTTTCCAAAATCCTTTACACTATTTTATGACCACAGGTACCCATTGTTTAGCTCCCATTTTTTAGTGAGAACATGTGGTGATTGTTTTTCCATTCCTGAGATACTTTCCTTAGGATAATGTTCTCTAATTCCATCAAAGTTGCTGCAAATAACATTATTTCCTACCTTTTTATGGATGAATAGTACTCTATGGTATTTGTATATACCACATTTTCTTTATCCATTCATAAACTGATAGGCACTTAGGTTGATTTCATATCTTTGCACTTGTGAATTGTACTGTGATAAACATTTGGGTACAGGTGTCTTTTTGGTAAAATGACTTCTTTTCCTTTGCTTAGGTACCTGGTAGTGAGATTGCTGGATTGAATGGTAGGTCTACTTTTAGTTCTTTGAGGAATCTCCATACCGTTTTCCATAGAGGTTGTACTAATTTACAGTCCCACCAACAGTGTATAAGCATTCTTTTCAACCGCATCCATACCAACATGTATTTATTTTTTATTTTTTAGTAATAGCCATTCTAATAGGGGTAAGGTAGTATCTTGTGGTTTTAATTTGCTCTTCACTGATGATTAGTGATGTTGAGCATTTTTCATGTCTACTGGCCATTTGTATATCTTTTGAAAAAACTTCTGTTCATGTCTTTTGCCCACTTTTTAACAGGGCTGTTTTTTTTTTTTTGTCTTACTGATTTGAGTTCTTTGCAGATTCTGGATATTAGACCTTTGTTGGATATATAGTTTACAAATATTTTTCTCCTATTCTGTAGGTTATCTATCTAGTCTGTTGATTATTTCCTTTGCTGTGCAGAAACTTTTTAATTTAGTTAAGTCCAATTTATTTACTTTTTGTTGCTGTTTTTGCCTTTGGGGTCTTAGTCATAAATTCTTTTCCTAGGCCAATGTCTAGAAGAGTTTTTCCTATGGTTTCTTCTAGAGTTTTTATGGTTTCAAGTCTTACATTTAGGTCGTTAATCCATCTTGAGTTGATTTTTGTATATGGTGAGAAATGGGGATCCTATTTCATTTTGTACATGTGGCTATCCAGTTTCCCCAACACCATTTATTGAATAGGGCATTCTATCTCCATTATATGTATTTGTCTGCTTGGTCAAAAATCAGTTGGTCACAGCTATACGGTTTCATTTCTGAGTTGTTTATTCTGTTCCATTGGTCTATCTATGTCTCTACCTTTCTACCAGTACCATAACTTTTTCAGTTGCTATAGCCTTGTGATACCATTTGAACTCAGGTAACGTGATGCTTTTAGATTTGTTCTTTTTGCTTAAAATTGCCTTGTCTATTTGGGCTGTTTTTTGGTTCCATTTGAAGTTTAGGATTATTTTCTCTAGATGTGTGAAAAATGGCATTGGTATTTTGATGGGAATTGCATTGAATCTGTAAATCACTTTGGGCAATAAGGACATTTTTCTTTACATTTATCATATTTGGAGTTTCTTGGCTCCTTGAATCTGTGGATTTGCATCTTTTGCCATATTTGGGAAATTTTCATTCATCATTTCTTTGAATACTCTTGTATCCCCATTCTTTTTCTCTTCTCCTTTTTGAAATCCAATGATGTAAATGTTGGATTTTTTCTTATTGTCTCATAGGTCTCTGAGGATGACTTCATTTTTTTTTTTCCGTTTTACTCTCTGTTGTTGTTCAGACTGTAATTAATATGCCAAGAAAGGTAAAGCATCTTTATGAAATTAATGTTTGGTGAGATGAGATATCTTGGCCTTCCTCTGGGGATTTAATAAAATTCTCTTTATTAATAGTATTTTCAAATCATACAATATTTCAGAGAAATAAATAGATGGAATTTGTAGTATCTTTAAAATCTTTGCTTTTCTCTGTTTTTCTCTATCTCTGTAATTCCTGTGCTCTAATTTTTAGACTAGTGTTTTAGTTACTTAAATATTTTGTGTCTTCTCTAAGTCAAGCATGGGATCTAAAAAGTATGAAAAACACATGTTGAGTTTAAGCAATGACCAAATCACCCCATTAAAACTATTTAGTGGTTAGAGAGAATTAAATCCACTTCTTTTACTATGGTCTGTAATGTCCTATGGAATCTGGCCCCTGCCTACCTCAAGGATCTCATTCTGTTCTTCCTTTCATTCTACAAATATTTACTGACTACCAGCTGCACTCTTCAAGGTCTATGGAGCACACAGGAGTGAAAAGACAGGCAACATTATGTACCTGTCCTCTGGGAGTGAGCATTCTGGTAAGGAGAGTTAGATACATCAAATCAATGAATGTCTGCTTTTCTATGCATATATACCTTTAAAAATTATTGAAGATTAAAAATAAATGACTTAGTTTCCACCTGATTGCTAGTTTTTATCTTCAGTCTTTTGAATAAAAGAATTAAAGGGGATTATAACCAGAGTATTGCTGTTAGAATGATGCAGATACAAACATTTTCAGTTCTTATGTCACTACTTACAAAGTTGATGAAAGTCAAGATAGGCATAACATTTGCCATGTGTCCACCACTTGGCCAGGGGGGTTGAAGCATCTTCATGACTGTGCCACCAAGATCATTTCTAAGGTGGAAAGGATATTTCCCTATGAGAAAATCAGGGTGCTGTGCTGTTTCTTATACTGTTGTGGCTCTTATGACGATGAAAATACTGGACATATTTCTAGCACTAATCCGTAAAGAAGGTAGGACACACATTACAGTTTCAATTTCACAAGTGGAGAAATTGAAAACTTGGAAGCATAAATGCACAAAGCCAAAGACTGAGTGACATAGCTAGACTTGCATCTGTTTTAACCTCAAAACTATTGCGTGTTTCAATATGAGAGATTACTAAACTGAGACCCAGAAAGGAGCTTTAAAGGTATTTATGAAGCTCTGGAAATAATATGAAAAATGTTGTTTATAGGTTTGGATGTAATTTATTTGAGGGAGTGATCCATGGATTTCATTAGATTTTTAAAAGGCTGCAGTGATTTCATTAGATTTTTAAAAGGATGTGGTGAGCGTTGTAGTGGGGAGAAAGGGCACACCTCAAGTCATGGTTTGCACGTGGCAAAGTCATAACATGTAACCAAAATGTTTGTACCCCCATAATATCCTGAAATAAAAATAAATAAAAGGTCTACAACCCCCCCATTTTTTAAAAAATAATTAATAAGGTTATTAACTACTATGTGCATATTTCATCTTTTGAGAGGAAGTAAAAAAGAAAAAGTATGAGTCCCCTACCCCTATGCAACTTACATGTTTCTCTTTCATGTTTGAGAAACTATAAAATATTAAAAGTTACAAATGGACAATGCACTCCACCATTTACCACTACTTTGGGATGTATACTTAATATTTTGGGGGAAGCTGTCTCTCAGCAGTGTATCTGTAAAAGAAGGCTGCCTCCTTTGAGAAGTAATGATGAGTGGCTACTCACTCATTTCTACCGTTCTTTGGCTCTCCATGTGAAATCACAAAAGATTCAAATTCAGCCTCTACCCTTTTTAGGAGAGTAGGGGCACAAGAGGAAGAAGGTTGCCAATTTGTTCACTAATGCATAGTGAAGGAACCTGGACCCGCTCATCTCCTAACCTCCTGTACAGTTCCCTGAAGGAGGAGAGAGCTGAGTGCTAGAAGAGATAAACCTTAAAGTATGTACTTATGTAATTAGGATGGGAAGAGGGACTGGAGACTTATTCTTCCACCAATGTGCACTATTTTAGGAAATATAAAAACTCAGGGATTTCCCAAGAAACCAAAACAAGGCATTCCTTTCCAGCTCTAAAAGTAAAATTATAGGTATAACAGATGTGAAAGTGCTTTGAAAAAGTAGATAAAACACTAGAAAAATGTGAAGGCTTATAATGGAAGCAGTCTCCCCACCTCCCTGCCAAAATGCTACATTTCATTTTGTGTGCATAAAACCAGTAGCAACAAAACCCAGTATTGAACTGGAGTGCGTTAAGTAGGGATGATATGAGTGGTGTTATAACTAAGAATTAGCATATTTTGTAAGATTACCAAAATTTATTCTTTTCAGTGACTTTTTATTTTGGGTACTTGAGAATTATATTTTTCCCTTTGGAAATCAGAGATTAATACACGTAGATTCTATTTGCATCTGGCTAAGTGTTCTAAGACTGCTCCTGTGGGTTTAGAAATCAATCAGATGACTACACACAAAGCCCTTCTTTGCTGGCTGTATTCTCATTTCTGACTTCTTACCCTTAGATGATAGCTACAATTTCTTTCTCTGAGAAAAGCAAAACAGCTACTGTTCCAGCTCCAGAAATCTTTTTTCTTCATTTTCGACATTGTTGGATGATTTAGGAAACCAGGATTTCTCCATGTACTCACTTGTCATTTCCTAAGTATATAGTAGTATATTATTAGTTTGAGGAATCTACATGTACAAGTCTCTAAACTGTCTTGCATACTTAAAACATCATTCAGTAGCCAAAATTAACACAAAAATTGGAATTCACTTCTTGTCTTGCATATATCAAATCACTTACAGGTATAACCAACCACTGCTTTTTATAGTCTTTTCCAGAAGCCATATTTTATTATGGTGATTAACTGGGCCCCTTTCTCATTAGGTAAGTCTTTCTCTTAGGAGAAATCAAAGGAGTGAGCAAATATAGACTTCTCTTTTGTGGGAAGGAGGAGGGCAGGCTATGATTATTACATCTTAGTATTTGTTGCATTCCAAGTGTCTTTACTGAAGATCTATTATGTATCAATAAACTTTTTTTTTTTTTAAAGAGGCCCTGCTATAAGGGAGGGCCCAGTTGATCTAGCACCAGGTAAAATACCCTACAGTAGTGGTTGTCAAAGTGTGGTTTCCAGACCAACAGCATCAGCATCACCTGGTGAGCTGTTAGAAATGCAAATTCTTTAGCTGCACTCCAGACTTACTGAGGGTGGGACCCTGTAATCCCTGTTTTAACAAACTCTCCTCCAGATGATACTGATGCCCACTAATGTTAGAGAACATCTGCCCTGTTAAAAAGCCATTTTCCTTTCCCTTTTAAGATACCTGGACACATGTTTTCCAATGAGGCTAATTTAGTTTCATGTATCCTTTAATTTTAAACATCACAATTTTTGGTCAAATCAGTATTCAACTTTTTTTATTGTGATTATATTTACATTATTCTCTCGTAAGCCATGTTCTAAGATTATATTTCCTTTTTTCCCTTTACTTTTCTAGAACTATTGCCTTTCCATTTGTTTCATTTACCATGTGCCTTTAGTAATTCTTCCCAAACCATCCAACAGAATTGTAAAATTACTCTAAACACTATTTTGCTCTTGTTCATATATATATCAGCTTCTGCCCCCATCTGCACCCAGGGAGGATTTCCCCTTGGAGTCCTTTAGCTCCTGTTGGGCTTGTTGTTTTCTAAACCTTAGGCAGACTCTCAGTCTGGGCTTTCCTTTGTCTTCTCCTCTATGTGGATCTCATTTCTCCTGTTGTCACTATTTTCCTCTCTTAATTCCTTTCTCCCTTCTGTCTCCTTGATAAGAGATTACCACGTTACTATTTTTTTAAACTTGTTTATGGAAAATTCTTTTATTCCACTCTAGATTTTAGAGTTGGTGATTTTTTGTTGCTGATTTCCCCACCCCCTCTTTTTAATACAAAGCACTAAAAAATGATATGGAAGCTTTGTGTTTATGGTGGAACTTGTCCACTGATGAGTTTCACTGTGAGAGCATCCAATCTAGCAGGAAGCTAGTTGTGTTATTAGAGAACTCTCCACAATCAATGCCTATTTGTCTTTTCTTGTGAGCTCTTAAGTTTTCCCTCATAAAAATCTTTCAATTTCTTATCTTGGGAAAGAGTGAAAAGTGGTGATTTTATGCATGAGTACCAACCATAGTTACTGGAGCCAAGCGCAGTAGGAATGGGGCATCTCACCATTCAAGATGTAGATTCTCACTTCTCAGTACTGTGCCTTTCCCAGATCTCTACTGTGCCATGATTCCTTAAATCTGGAGCTGCTCTGGTTCAGTTTACCTGCAGAAGAAACTTTCAGGCTCCAACAATTGCCTGGCTATGCAGAATCTAAAGCTCCTTATAGAGACATTTAAACAATCCCTCTGTTTTCAGTCCCACGCTTCATAGGAAATGTCAGAGATAAATGGTGCCTCGAATTCTTGAGATTTTCTGAAATTCTGCATCATGATGAGGCTTGCTTCTCATTGGAATTTCCCTTGCAGTCACTTGGTATTCAGCTTCTCCCTCTCTGTAAACATTATTAAGTCCATAGCTGGCTGAGGTGTGGCATAAGAACAGGTGCCTGAGGTATTAACAAGGAAAGATTGACAGACTGTGATGACTGGATGACAGGACAGAGGGATGAAGAGGTCAGAGATGAATACCGGTTTTCTGACTTGGTCAACTGTGTTCTCAGAAAATGGTGTTGAAATTTACTGAGCTGGATAATGCAAGAGAAAGAGTGGGTTTAGGGTTTAAAGTAATGATGCACTCAGTTTATAACGTTGATTTTGTGGTGCTTGTAATTCTTTTGAGTGAAGATATTCAATTGTGAGACATATAAACCGTTCTGGGTGTTTGATTTGTGCTGGAGATAAAGATCTGGGATACACTAACAAATTGATGCCATGTTGTCTATATTGGAGTAACCAAAATGAGTTATGGTACAAATAAAAAAAGCAGAGGATGGAACCCTGGGAAACACCAATATTTCAGGGGCAGTGGAAGAAACTCCTATAAGGAAGACAGTGTTAGTTTGGGTCTTTCAAGAAGCAGACTGGATAAGATACTTGAGATTTGCTGGGGAAACATCTGTAAAGAATAAAAGGAAGAGTAAGAAGGACACACCAAGATATGAATCTGACACCTATAGAAGGGGAGAAAGAAGAAAGAATTCGGTAGGAAGAGTCATACTGCAGTGTACCTCTCGAAAAGTTTTGATCAGACTAATGGGATGTCCCTGAGCAAAGGTTATCCTTTGGATGAATCCTGTGTAGGCAGAATGGATGGTCACTGTATCTCTGCCAGGCTCAGTCATTAACTGGGAATAGTCCAGGGAAAGTCTGAACTTGGTGCAAATGCAGTGGTGCATCCAAAGATGCAGCAGCTAGGGCTGTCAGTCATCTCTGCTTCCAGAAGCAGGGTTTCTTGCAGATATGAGAGGCTGATCTTAGAAATATGACAGAAACTAGAAGGAATGGTGGTACCAAAGCTGCAGAGAAGAATTTATAGGTACTATACTCATAATTTTTATGTTAAGGGAAATGATGGATAAATCATGTTAAAACTGCTAATATGAACCTAAGACTTTACCCTGTAAAATCTGTAGTTAATAGTCATGTGCAAAAATGTGCATAATTGGAGGCAACATTAATACTGCAGAAAACATAGTTCTGAAAAAGATGATGGATTAGCTTTAAAGTTTAGAACCATTTATAATTTTCAAATATGCACTTAGAGTTGATTTGAAATATTTCATACTTGAGTTTCCTAATGGAGTTAATTAATCACAGCTGATTTCATTGCAAGCACAGCACCAACCAGAAACAACACAGCCGCAGCATAAGTGCAAATCAAGGCATATCACTCCTACATATTTAGTGATGAGGAAGGGATTTTTTTTCTCCCTAAGCCTTCATTCTTACTTTGCTAATATGTTGTATTCCAATATAGTTAAAAACTCAGTTATGGCTATAGACTCTTAGAACCACAGCTGCTCAATTTCTATCTTACTTTCTTTGGAAATTTTAAAGTTATTACATATTTTTATTGTGCCTTTGGACTTACTTTAGAAACCTGAAAAAATTGGTCCACATTTCATAATCCCTACATAGATGCAAAGGACTTTCAACCAATGGTCTAGAAGCAGAGATTCGTTTTCAGAAGGACTTTGGAATGTGTCCATCACATACACACACAGCACAGAAACAGAATTTTAAAAAGAAAAGGAGAGAGGGATGAAAAATCCCTCTATTGCAGCACACTTCTGCATCTACGAAGCTGAATGATGGTTTCCTGATGATCTCCCTCGTGACTGTGGCAGATTGCTCTGTATAAAAACGGAGACAGAGCATGGCTGTATGGGGAGAGTCCAGGCAGGAAACAAGAGCTGCAATGGCTGAGTCCCACAGTAGGAAAAAAGAGAGAGTAAAACTATCAATTCTGTGAGGATAGGCATCGTGTCTGTTTTTGTGCTTTGTTTTATCATCACCAAAGTGCTGGTCTATTGACATAAATGAATAATTTACAATTCAGATCTTCAGAATTAAATGGTTTTTTTTCCTCAAATTAATTTGTTTTAAATCTAGTTTCTGCAGCCAGCTCAGATTATAAAGAACAGGAGAGCACTCATTTCTTTAGTTTACCCCACTGAGTTTAGCTGTGTTTTAGACATCCCGTGGGTGTTCAAGAGCTACTTGATGAATTGAACTGTTTCACAGTTTTAAAGTAATTTAACCTCAGAGATGTTAAGTTTCTTTAATGTGATCACTAATACCCCTTTTGTCTCTGGAAGAGCAAAATCCAGTTCTGACTTGAGGAGAGAGTCTTTCTTCCACATTTCTCGGTGTCTGATAGTTTGGACATTTTTCTTTACAATTCTCAATGAAAGGGAGGCGGCCTACTACAATTTTGTTAAAATCAAAACTTCTTCATTATGCATTTGATTGAAAATACCAACTAACCAGGCCTAACGGATTTTTAAATATGAAGTAGTTATATATTAAAAAGAAAATTCAGTAACAGGATAAAAGTGGGTCCCCACACCCACTATCATAAGACATCTGGTTGGCATCCACTCTGGGTTTCATCAGATCTGTTCTTAAAATAACTGACTTAACAGAATCATATATAATTTTTTTTAAAAAATTCAGAATATATTGATTTTTTAAAACAGGAAGAATTATGTGATTAATATCTAAAAAGAGAATACCTTAAAGGATAACTCTTCCATAATTTCCATTTCCATTTTTCTAAGAACAACTAAAAACACACACATACACGTCTGTATATAATAGAGAAATGCTATATGGCATATAAACCTATGTATACAAATGTACATAAACATGTTGTGACGGTTAATTTTATGCACCCACGAGATGCCTATATATTTGATTAAACAGTATTCTGGGCATGTTTTTGAGGGTGCTTTTAGATGAGATTGACATTTGAATCCACAAACTGAGAAAGCATATTTCACTCCCAAATGTAAGTGGGCTTCATCCAATCTGTCGAAGGCCTGAATAGAACAAAAAGAGAGTAAGAAATAATCCCCTCTTTCTGCCTGACTGCAAACTGGGATATGGGCCTTATGGGTCTTCTGTCTTCAGACTTGAACTTGAACTGGAACTCACACCATCAGCTATCTTGGTTCTCAGGTTTTTGGATTTGAGCTGGAACTGTACCGTTGGCTCTCCTGGGTCTATAGCTTGCCGACTGCAGATCTTGGTACTTCTCAGCAATCAGAATCCACGTGGGCCAATTCATACTGGTTCTGTTTCTCTGGAGAACCCTGACTAACACACACACACACATACACACACGTACACACATGCACATATGGTATAAAATAGTAATAAACTTCAAACTGCAGAGAAGAATTTTGAGTCTTTTAAAATATGGTTATACATGTAGATTGTCTTTAGCTTCTTTTTATTTTTGATACAGGCAAAGCTTATGAATCTTGAAGTTGAAAATAATTATTTTTGTTACAATTGTGAAACATGAAATTAGAGTGCTTTAAGGGACATGTGTGATGGTAAAAACAATTGAAGTCATTAAGCTTCAGTGAGTTCATTAAAGTGTTTAGTGATCAGTGTGATTTTGTTTTGAGCCAAATTCAGGTATATCTCTAGGGGTGGCATCAGTAATCCATCTGAATTTTCCATTACTGCTAACACTGAAAAAAAAGTAAGAAAAAGGTAATTAAAATTATAATTAAACCAATGCTGAGAAATAACTTGAGAGAGGAGAAGTTTATAATTTTATTCAAAAGTTTTCTTTTTAAAACGCTTTCATACTTTCAAAGATAAAATAATATTCATTATTTATTGTATATTCCTTATGATGTCTACTTCCTGTAGACTTTTCCATGGTCATCAAATTGAACATTCAGGTTTGATTTATTTCTAGACTTTTACTATATTAAATAAAAAAGGGAAGCTACAAAGTAGAGTACATAGGACAACTCCTTTTCTGTGGCAAAACATGATACTGCTGTTAATATAGATATATAAAACTATATATTTCTATATAAATACATTGAGAAATAAAATGTTAAAATTTGGCTAATAGTTTTCCTGACACAGAAGTTTGTGGGCAGGCCGGACGC
>JAQIFY010000325.1:12392-24791 GCA_028533085.1 Varecia variegata | reverse complement strand
AGATGTACACACATCATTTGTGCAGATCTTTAAAAAGATCTTGCAAGAGAATAAAGGTAAGAAGCAGATGTGAATTACTACACGATATGTTCAAGTAAATTAAATACATATGCAGAAACAAAAAATATACATTTTATAGGATGAATTACATATAACATTAAAATAGCTGTTTATGGTAAAGACAGTTTAAGGAATATGAACAGTTTTTGTATGTGTGTGTATATGTACATATATATATATATGTCTCCTTTGAAGTTATGTCTTCCTTGAAGTTATATACACACAAAATTGTTCTGGAGGGATTAAAAAAAAAGAATCTGTGTGTGTAAAGATGTATTCTAAATGTGCCTTGTTTCTTGGTATCTACAGTGACTGCAGCTCTAGCTATGTGTGCCCCCTGGCAACCCATATGCCAAGTAGAATACCCCATTATCAAGTTCTGCAACAGAAATAGAGATTTTGCCTCTTGTGACCTTGGCTAGCAGAGCCCCACCTGCTATTAATGCCTCTGCATTTGGTTTATTGAACACAGCGCATCACAAAGAGTCTGACAAACTTAACATGTCATAGAGAACTAGCACTTTTCTTATTCCAATAGCAGCCGACTCAACTATTAGTCATCTCAAAGATGAAAAACCTACTTTCCCATTCTAGGCTTGTAAACCTGAGCTCAGACCTCAGACACATCTTAAAACCTGTTGTCAATCAACTTTTTTTCTTTTATATTCTATAAACCCAACAATAAATAAATAATAATGCTTGAACATCTACTTTGCATTTATTTACCATTGCATGTTTAGGCATATCTTTTGATTTCCAAGTGACCTGGATATGTTCACACATATGTTGACATCAAGTAGGTTGCCATGGGAACTGAAGGCAACTGCACGTTGAGATTTACAGGCAGGTAATTTAAGAAATCCTGGAGTAAAGATGAGTGCTTGATAGTGTCCTAGTTGCCCTAGGGCATATCAAAATTAAATAAAGCACTAAGTCTTGAAGTGAGGGGTGGTTTTTATACAGTGAAACAGTAGCTGAAAGAATTAAGCATTTTTTGTAAAAACCTGATTGTCAGAATAAGCATTATGATATTAGTTTGCTTGATGTAAAAAATCAGGTCTGGGTTCTCTGTGTTTACTCACTAGATCAAAAAATTTAATAGTTATATAAATATGTTTTATTATATGGTTAATTCTAACCAGTGACTTAGAATTAAAAGAATCCTTAAAAGTGACTCACAAATTAGGGTTCAGTGATCCCCTGATTCCAAGACAGGGCCCAAGAATGTGTACCATTAGGAGCCCCAGTCTGGAAACTACTGATCTTGTCACTCTTCCTAACCAACACAAACACATTCTTGCCTAAAGATAAAAAAGTGGTTTTCCAATCTCTTTATAAATACATACAATGGCATGAAGCTCACAGCCTGAAAAAGAATAATAGTTGTAAAGTGTGACTTTCATAAGATACCTAAAAAGTGGGAGGTTTTGTCCTCATTCAGTATCTCTACTGCAGATCAGCAAAACTGAGAGAAAGGTGAAATTTATCTTCTTTGCCTTCCTACTTACTAGCATGACCATTTCATATTTGCCTAAAACATCCCCATTGTCAAATTCAAAATTCTTTATAATGACATAGCTCTCACACTTTAAAATGTTTCGTGACTTATAAAATATTTCATGACATAAAAATGTCTAAAATTTAGACAAAGTACTGTTCAATTTCAGAATACTCTATTAGAACCCTTGCTTCCTTGGAAAATGTAATACTTTCTATTAGTAAGCCCATAATTACATAGTATCCTAGAAAGAACACAAGATTTCGAGATGAAAGAACTCACCTTGAGTCCTGAGTTTGCTATGTACCAACTGTGCAATTTTGGGCAAGATATTTAATTTCTCTAAATCTGAATTGCTTTCTGTGTAAGGTAGTGGTGGTAATCATGCCTAGCTCACCAGGCTGTTGCTTATATTTTAAATGACAATTTCTGTAAAAGGATTTCCAAACCATAAAATAATAGGCAATTATACTGTTCAATATTTTGAAGCTGAAAATTATCACATGTTCCCACTATTTCTTCACTAAAAATGGACACCAAGCTCAGATAATGTACAACAGTAATATGGGATTATAGAAATAAGACTTCAAGTCAATGATTGAAGGAGGGTTTCACAGTTAACATAGCTCAAATAATAATGGCTATGCTTACTGAAAGCAAATCAAATGCCAAGAATCTGCATGATGCCATTTAATCCTCCCAAACTAGATGTTGTAAGCATACTGTTTTTAACCACCAGCATCACATTTTTTAGTGAATACACATCCCCATTTCATGGCATCTTATGAGAGCTTCCTGACCTCCCCTGGCCACAGGAGTGGACACATGCAAAGTTGAACCTTTAAGTCATCTCTTTATGGATTTCTATATGAACTTTGGGAGGAAAATTCCCTTTCTGACTTGCTAAGAAAATAGGATTAGCATCTGAAGCTGCTGGTGGTCATCTTGCCTACCGTGTGCCACAAACCTCTTTGCAAGGAAAACATCAGTACTGAGAAAGACAAAGCCCCAATAACATTATTTGAACCTGGTCTAACCAAACCTAAGCATGGATGTACCACTCTCCTGGACCCAAGTTGTAAGAGCAATGAAATCGTTTTTCATTAAGCTTATTTGAATTGCTATGAAAGGACCCTGGAAGAAAATAGAATTCACTCATATATTCAGAAAAAACTTTAATGAGAGGGATATTTACAGAGATACAGTTTCCCAAATGCTACGAACAGTGGGAAGCTTGAACCATTCCTCTGGCTAAAGGGCCAAGGAGAGGAAAAGTGTTACCATAGGCCAGTGAGAACTGGAAGAGTAAAGGAGGGCTGTGCTCACAGGACTATACTCCTGGGGGGATGCTGGATGCGCAGACTGAAGTGGGGAAGGAACGGGGGAAAGACCCTAGCCACACCTCTCCAATCACTTCCTGATCTCCTGCAGGTACCAACCCTGACCAGAATCAAACCAGCAAAAAGGGCCGAGCTGAACAATCTGTGGAGTTAATATTATAGGACTGAGAAGGCCAGGGACTATCTGGGGAGCAAGAGCAAGCAGAGAAAACAACAGCACTATTGGGTTTCTTTGAAATCGAAGAAACCCAACTATTTCCTGGGAAATGTGCCTAAGACTGAACAGCTAGCAAATGCTGAAGCAGGATTCAATCCAAGCCTCTTTCATACTAAAATCAGTGCTCTTTGCACTATGTTTCAAGTATTTGATACTCTGATCTATCTCTAGATTTGATTGGTTTCCAGTCTGCAAGATCTCAGCGACAGGGTGCTCATGCCTCAAGCTCTGTACAATTTATGAAGTAGTCGTTGATCTCTTCTATCCAATACTTTACTGGCCTTTGTGATGTTCTATCATTCTGACTTCATCTTTGAGATGAAACCGGGTAGCTAATGTCATTGTGAATCAGTTTTCTGACTCACAGTGATATTAGATAACACCAGCTAGTTGCTCTTCTCTTCACCACATCAAGGAAGCAACACTTGTATCATTCAACTCCACGTTCTTTTGAAAGTGAAAGGAAGGACCACTAAGTCCCCAAATAGTTTGGTGCTATTTGTGGACAAAAAGAGGAATGTATATGCAATATGGCCAAAAGAAACCTTTAAAATCACATTGAACATCTGAATAAAATGGAAAATATAAGTATAGAAGGCTCGAACTAATGGCTGTGGAAATACATTTGAGTTTAAGATTGCTAACGTAGACCTTTAAAGTAAGGGATGCCTATTTTTGAGTTGAGACTTTACAATGTAGACTTACAGGGAGTACTGGGCTCTGTGTCTTCAGAGAAATGAAATGGGGTCACATTCATTTAATTCTTACAACAAATGTCTATTGAGTACCTATTATGTGCTAGACACTGTTTTACACAAATATTAGCCCTCATAGAGTTTTCATTCCAGTGGGGAAATCAAAATATAAATTATATAGTATGTTAGATGTTTATACATGCTAAGGGAAAAAAATAAAGTAAGGGAAGAGTTGAAAAATTCATTGTAATTTTAAAAACAATGACCAAGGAAGGACTTACTAGGATGGTGACATTTGAGCAAAATGTAGGTAAGAGAGGTAAGAGAATGAATTATGTGAATATTAGCACAGAAAACATTTCAAGCAGAGGAACAGCAAATGCAAACATTCAGAGGTAGGCAAAGACCCCTTCAGGCAAAATTTAGAAATGTTTCATGACTAAAAACAAGTATATTCCAAAAGTAGTAAATAACCTCAAACAATTAAACACTCACACACTGAAAGATTCTATATGTAATTTGTTTGTTGAGCTAAGCAATATTAACACAACTACATACACACATCTGGAAATTATAGAAATATATTTGAGTTTCATCTAGTAGACAATAAGATCTATGTATAGGAAATGGTGAAATTCTGAGTAAAGTGAGGACAAAGAATAACAAAAAAAACTTGTTCTTCTGGCCTCATTGCTATGGCACTTTGCAATTCAAAGCAGCGCTAATATATATTCTCTGAGTCTTTGTCATTCTCCACTCAAACTTTATACTACAGACATCCCTATGGAAATTCCATTTCCAGCAATATGTACTAAAGGTACAGAGAAACAGCAGTACAGAACACCAACAATGCTGGATAACAAGGATTTTTAAAATCTTTAAAGTTCAGTTGAGCTAGCAGTCAAGAAAAACGATTTGAGTCCAGAAATGAGAAAGCAATTCTACAGGGATAAGCTAGCCCTGGAAACAGCATTTGCCCTGGCAACATCTGATCATTCTTGCTCGCCTAGAGCCTGAATTTTAACAGCAACATACGGACAGCAGACAGGAGTAATAGCTTGGGGGCAGATGTGAGACCCCACATCAAGTTAAGATTGCAGGGTGACATGTCAGTGCATAAAACAGAAATAACCCACCCCACAGAGATGTGTCTGTGTTGGCCTTGATTGTAGGTCTAATGGTAAAGAGAGAAAAAGAAAAATAATTCTCCCTTGAAAATCTTTATAATACTACAATCACATTTCATGTATGGCCCAAAAAACTGCAACCTAAAAATTACTTAGAAGTGATCCTAGATTGTTGTACCCCTTTAAAACCTGTAAGAAACAAGAAGCTCCATCTCTTGAGGAGAAATCTACCTTTAACTGTGAGTCATAAAGAATTCCCACATTATAAAACTCAAGGGAATATAAGCTCACAATCAAAACTTAACAATCACTCACACACACATACACACAACCACTATAAACAAGACCCTGGCAGAATAGCAAACTGCAGAATCAGACCCAAAGACTATAATTATTGGCCATATCAGATACAGAATATATTAATAAATTAAGCATATTTAATATATTTACAGAAATGAAAAGGGGGATTAAAAGTTTAAGAAAGTGACTAAATTGATCAAGCAATTTAAAAAAGAACCAACTAGAGCATTTAAAAATAAAAATACAATTGAAATTAAAAGTCCAATTGATGATCAGTTAAGTAGTAGTTTAGAAGCTAGAGGTAGAATTTCTGAATTAGAAAATATTTCTGGAGAAATTGCTCAGAATATACATAGTAACCATTTTACTTTCTATATGTGTCTCATAAAATCATGTTGTATACCTTAAATATATATAAAAAAATTCATTTTTAAAAATGGGAAAAATGCTCAGTACAGAAATACAAAGAGATAGAAATATGACAGAGACATTAAAACAGAAGATAGAGAAGGCCCAATTTGTATCTAATCATATTTCAAGATAGAAATAATAGTAGAGAGGTAATAATAAAAGAAATAATAGCTATGAATTTTCTAGAAATGATCAAAGAAATCAATCCTAAGACACTGGAAGCCCTAGGAATCATAAAAAAGACAAATGAAAAGAAGTCACACCCAGACTTTTGTAGTACCAAACACCAAAGATAAGGAAAAGATATTTAAAGCAACCATACAGAAGAGAAATTTCCTATAAAGCAGTAAAAGATGACTTCTCATCCAAAATGTAAGCCAAAAGACAATGAGGAAAATACAAAATAACTTAACCAGAATTTTACAGACACCAAAACTATCTTTCAATACTAAGGGTAAAATAAAGACATATTTAGAAAAACAAAAACTGAAAAAGTATAAAACACATAAAACTTTGACTAAAGAATTCCTAAGTCTATAGAATGGTCCTCAGGAAGAAAAATGATGCCATAAAGAAGGTATAAGAAATAGTGAACAAAAAAAAATGTTAATCTGTTATATTAAACTCAAACAAACATTAACATAGAATAATAAAAATACTTTTCAATTAAACAAGGAACAGTGTTGTGGCTTTTTTTAAAAAGATAGAATTAAAATCCTCAATAACAATGTACATAAGTTGGAATGAAGGTGATGGAGTTAAAAGTGGTCTAAGAGCCCTGGCATTGTTATGAAGGAGGTAAATGTCGATTAAATATTAATGTTACAATTTCTAGGGAAGTCACTCAAATAGAATGAAATAGAGTGTATAATTTCAAACTAGTATACAGGTAGGCAGAGAAGAGAGATTAGTCAAAGAAAATCAATTTAAAAGAGGGAAGAAATGGGGTAACAGAAACAAAAGAAATGTGGGACATAAAGTATAAAATATAATTTTTGATGTGAATCCAAATATGTCAGTGATTACATTAAATTAAAGTGGATCAAATTCTTTCTCTAGTTAAAGTAGAGTCATGCACCCCATAATGATGTTTTGTTCAATGATGGACTGCATATATGATAATGGCCCCATAAGATTATAAAAAATTCTTATCACATAGTGACACTGTAGCCATCATAATGTCATAGCACAACCCATTTCTCATGAGTGTGTGATAAAGGAAATGACAAGGAGTACATGACTTTCTGGAGAGTACACAGGGAGACTGTAGTCAACTCTCATATCCAAATCTCTACTTTTCCTGCCTGGGCACAAATCAGCCTCATCCTACAGACGATAACTCTTACACATTAGACCTATATAAAATGTGGTCTTTTTTCCAAGAGTTTGCTGATAAAATATCAGGATCAAGAATCTAATGAATATTTTTTAATTTTTTATTTTTAATTATTATGGATACATAATAGTTGTACATATTTCTAGGAAACAGGTGATATTTTGATACAAGCACACAAGGAGTAGTGATCAAATCAAGGTAATTGGGGTATCCATCATCTCAAGTGTTTATCATTTCTTTGTGTTAGGGACATTCCAATTCCACACTTTTAGTTATTTTAAAATATACAAGAAATTTTTGTTGACTAAATGACCCTAAAATATTTCCCAAATTTGGAACTGTACAAATGTGATGAATTTTACAAGTAATTCTGACAACAGACCAGGCTTTTACTACAGCACGTAGCTAGGCAGAAAAAAAAGAAAGAAAGAAAGAAACTCCAGTGGAAAACCGGATTATGAAAACGTAGGCAACTTTGAGTTTTAGAAAAGACTTCCTAGGAAAGATAAGTTGGGAGAGGTTTGAAGAGCATTACTATTGAGACTTTTCTGAGTGACTGAGGGCAGGACACATTAATAAACTTCAAGTACAAGCAGGAAGATGGGGGTGACAGGAAGGAGGCAATAATGGTTATGCGTAAGGATGTCCCAGTTTTAAAAGCATCATGATCCTCAAGTCTCTGCAAGATTGATATATATTTAGCTTTATTTTACAGAAAATAAAACTTACAATAAAATAGATTAAAAATATTTTTAAAGCTATTCAATAAAACATTTATCCTTCAATATTTCTCAGTACGAGCACGGGTAGGAGTCACTGAACTGCAAAAGGCTGTTTCCAGCATGAAATATTCAGTGTCTTGTTTTTTTATTCATACATATTTTGCCCTAATTTCTAAATATAGTTGAGAAATTTGCTTTAATTATCTCTGTTCTCCTCTTATTCTCAGCCCCACGCTCCTCTGTGGTGTGAAATTGATAATGAGAAGAATGCTAATACAACATGGGGGAGCAGAGGCTGAATTCAAATTCAAGATGTTAAACTAGTTCTGCAAATCAAATAACAATACAAATTTTTGGAGAATGGGTTTCAGTTTTAGGATGTTTTAAAATGAATTTTAACTTGTTTTAAAATGAATTTTGCTAGAACCAAAACAGAGAACCATGTAAGACAAGAGAGTCAAAGCTGAACTACAAGTGCTGCAGTGTCACGGAAGTCAATAAATAAGAAGTGTCACTGCCCTACATCGTACATTGTGGCTGATTGGACCCAGAATGGCCTGGACAGATATGCTGTATTATAAAAATTTGAAACAAAACTCTTTAGACTACTTAACCTGAAAATAAACATCTTTACACTAAGTTCGTGGTTTCTCTTTGGGCACAATATTTTTTGCAGTTTCTGTTTAAGTCCAGATCTTAGAAATTGATTAAAGGAATAGGATGGACCCTACGCCTGAGACACATGATATAAAACTCTCTTACTTAGGAGAGTGAGTTAACATGAATTTATTCTGCCGCAGTAAACAATTCTAAATATGCGCATGGCACTGTCATTTTTTAATATTATCATATTTTCTCAAGTGTAATTCCCCATTTGAGCTTTGAAGTTCCCCCGCACCCCACCCACTTTAAAGCAGCTAGGCTACTTCTGCAGGATTGTCTCAGAAGAGAACCATGTCAAAGCAAAAAGCCTCAATGAGTTTTCTTAGCTTTGACTTCCAAAAGAAAAATGGAGAGAACTTGAGATCTAGGCCAATTTTTGAAAAAAGGAAGACTAGAGAAAGTGAGAGTTATCTTTTAGTCTCCAAAATGTTCCCAGGCCGGGAGGGGTTTGGAGGAAAGTAATGGGAAAAGAGGTAATGGAAACAAAGATACTGCAGCGGCTGGGGGGACAAAGGAGTTACTAAAGTAAAGGGCTACTTGGAAGGACACATTCAAACAACTAGAAGTTGTACAAGAAAAGTTGATCTGTGTGTGTAGCCTCTACTCAGGTGATTGTGAATGTAAATAATCGTTCTTCTCAGTGGTCTTCTGTTGGGACTTCCCTCTCATAACAGCCAGTGCTTCCTCAGAAGTCCCCTACCAGCAGTACTGCCCCCATATCCTGCAAATCTGCCCACTTCCCACCTAACATACTCCATGCAGACTAAATGCTTTGCTACGTGCCAGAACACCAGTAAGTCAAAGAGAAAGAAGGAGGGTGCTGTATAGACACGGTGTCTGGTGAGGGAGCAGCTAAGGAAAGTACCATGAGATACTTGGCTGGCAGGGATGGGGTCTAGAAAGAATAAGTTCCGTTCTCCTGGACAAGGCCCAGTACCACCACTCCTCCTCCTCTCCGGCCAAGCTATGCAAAGGAAAATAAAATGTTATGATAACAAACACTTAGCATGCTTTATAGTGTACGAAAGATTTTCCCATATACAACTTCATTCATCTTTACAAAACTCTGTGAGATAGGAAGGTCACATTCCCTTGTTATCCCTGATTTATAGATGAGTAAAACTCAAGCTCTGGAAGACTATGTAATATGCCCAAGAGCACACAAGTCCCAGGAGGTAGCTAAACCAGTACTTACCTGGATCCAGTGCTTCAATTCTCTGTGGTTCTGTTTTTCTTCACTACTGCTTTGGCCATGCATGGAGATAGACTAGTCAGTCACCTATGGTTTAAGAGGCACTGACAAGCCTGTCCTCCAAACACGCTTCTCCCCAGACCACCCTCCATTTCAGAATACCCTGCCTTAGAGACATTCCTCTAAGTTCAGGCAATGTCTCCAGGAGCTCCTTGGTACAATGACACCATCCATCAACCCATTCATTCAACACAGGCTCCATTAACTGGGACTTCCATGGGACAGCACTACTGCTTGAGATGTTTTAATAGTTCAGCTGCCAACCAGGAAGTAGAAGCTCAACAAATATTTTGACTTTTTCTTAACTAAAAAAAAAAAAACTCCAGAAATCCTCCATAACAGGTTTTTGACCTCATAACATAATCTCTTTGCCTTCCAAAACAGAAATAAACCAACAATATAACTATAAATGATATAGTTTATTGTAACTCCAATGGTAAACAGTATCTCAGAAAAAATTTATAAATCTCAACCCATCTTAGTTTTTCTAAAAATAATGAGCATATGAAACCAGTGTCATAAAAGAAAATAGTTTGGTAACCTTAACTCTGCCATCCATAGTGAAATATATATGAAAAAATATTTTCACTGAAATCACAGAAGTTACCAGGTCCCTTAGCTCTGTGGCATATAAGGATAAAGAATAATTCGCTCTGGGCATATGTAAAAACCTAGATTAATATTGAATGAACAGCAAAGGAAAACCAGGACTTTCTGCCCTGCTCTCATTGAAGACAAACACAAACAGTAAGCCAACACGCAGACATGAATCAAAGCAATGCATGCATGCATTGCTTACTGCAATACCAACAGGGCTTTTAAAATGTCAAAAGAAAAGTATACTTTAATAAAAATACATAAAAACTGTGCTGAAAAATTAATGTAGCACACTGTGTGCAAATAAACCGTTACATGAATAGAAAGTTGAGATTAACTTCATGCATCAGTAAACTTCAGGTGACAAATCACGGTGACAATTTCGCTCTCCCTTTCAAATATGATTAGAGGTCTTTGGGGGATGGTCGATGCATAAGGAAGGTCAAAATTTTAACTCACACAACTTGGATGTGCAGAGAGAAGGCTATTTTTTGTTTGTTTGTTTATACTTTCCTCATGAGCCCTCATCCTCCGGTTAGAAGGAAAATTTTTAAGTGAGCGTCTAACCCAGTTTAAACCTAGTCTGATTTGAGAATTTAAGCAGTCTTTTCAGGCCATGTTCGGTCCCTCTTGTCAGGGAAGGAATCTCAGTCTCTCAGATTTTCTCTGCCTCTCCCTCCTCATCTCTCAAAGAGGGCAGTTGGGCGTATGGGCGGGGAGAGGAGAAGGGTGTGAAATGGTGGCCACAGTGACCGTGAGCATAGTGTTCTGGTCTCCTAGGTGATGCTGTCTTGTTCATTTGGCAGCTGCGTTCATGGCTGGAGTCAACAGAGACCATGGCTGGTCTTTTTCTCTCTCCAAACTTAGCCCAATTCACTTCCTGGCCACTTTGATCTCACTTCCATGCCCACTGTCTCCAAAACCCTTCTAGTCTATGGAGAGACCTCCCCACATCTCAGCAGAACCCAAGGCAGAGTCCGAGGCTCAGCACCCAAGCTCCTTGGGAACTGAGGGCGGCTCAGGAAAGCTAATGGTAGGATCCTCTGGCTCGGTAACAACACTGCACCGTGAAGGGAATGAAGGTGTGTTTGGTAGAGGAAAAGTCTGGCAGGTTCTCTCTTTGCAGAGCCTCCTCCCTTTACCTCTCTCTCAACTCTCCTCAGCCCAGAGAGGAAAAGTGCAGGCGCACATCTGATCAACATGCTCCTGCCTTCTCTTTCTTTCTGGCCCCTTCCCACTGTCATCCCCCGGGGGTGGAAAAGAGGTAGGATTTGCTTTCACTTCTACACGCTCTCTCTGCCGGGCACAGGGCTCTGCTGTCATGGATGGACGGGTAACTTCCCTGTGATCGGATCCTTCGCGTTCAATACCTGATACGTTAGAGGCGGTAAAGGGGAATTTGGAAAATCATCTTTCAAGATCATAATCTGGTTTATAGCTTTTATTTTGCTTTAATTCTGTTTTTCATGTCAGCAGTCATATATCATTCTCCCTTTGTCATCATCATGCTTTACAATAAATTCTCCTCCCTCGGGCAGATGGCTGTCTCCGATTAGCTAGGGAAAGGGTCATGGACTCTAAAAGGCAAAGCATGTCAGTAATTTCAAAAACCATACCACTCATCCCCACATCCATATATATGCTCGGCAATTCCCAATGTAAACATTGCACGTTTAACTCAACGTAGATTGGTATGCAAATTATCATTTCATATCGACATTCTGTTCCGTAGGATTTCTTTTTTTTTTTTTTTTGGCAAAAAAGAATAATTATTTATTAAAGTAGAATGCTTGTTTGCTCAAATTTTAATACTGTTTTACATGTGTGCTGTTTGTGAAACAACTCCTATTATAATGTTTATAACCAAAAATTTCAACCGATAACAGATTAACTTAATATTCACTTGTCAAATACAGTTGATAAACTTGAGGGGGAAATACATCAAAGGCATATACACAATTATAAAAGTTCTTACTATACAGGTAGCATGGAAGATACATTTTATTACTTTTTACATATTCTAAAAGACATTCAAATGAAGATAAATAGATTCAAACTGGTTGACAAACTATTCTGGTGGCTGAGGTCCTTCATTTTATTTTTTGTGATAAGAAAATCCAAAATTATTAACATTGAATTTCTCATCGTACATTCATCTAAAAGCACAGTAAAAAAAAAAAA
>JAQIFY010000325.1:0-12292 GCA_028533085.1 Varecia variegata | reverse complement strand
CTGTATAGTAAGAACTTTTATAATTGTGTATATGCCTTTGATGTATTTCCCCCTCAAGTTTATCAACTGTATTTGACAAGTGAATATTAAGTTAATCTGTTATCGGTTGAAATTTTTGGTTATAAACATTATAATAGGAGTTGTTTCACAAACAGCACACATGTAAAACAGTATTAAAATTTGAGCAAACAAGCATTCTACTTTAATAAATAATTATTCTTTTTTGCCAAAAAAAAAAAAAAAAGAAATCCTACGGAACAGAATGTCGATATGAAATGATAATTTGCATACCAATCTACGTTGAGTTAAACGTGCAATGTTTACATTGGGAATTGCCGAGCATATATATGGATGTGGGGATGAGTGGTATGGTTTTTGAAATTACTGACATGCTTTGCCTTTTAGAGTCCATGACCCTTTCCCTAGCTAATCGGAGACAGCCATCTGCCCGAGGGAGGAGAATTTATTGTAAAGCATGATGATGACAAAGGGAGAATGATATATGACTGCTGACATGAAAAACAGAATTAAAGCAAAATAAAAGCTATAAACCAGATTATGATCTTGAAAGATGATTTTCCAAATTCCCCTTTACCGCCTCTAATGTATCAGGTATTGAACGCGAAGGATCCGATCACAGGGAAGTTACCCGTCCATCCATGACAGCAGAGCCCTGTGCCCGGCAGAGAGAGCGTGTAGAAGTGAAAGCAAATCCTACCTCTTTTCCACCCCCGGGGGATGACAGTGGGAAGGGGCCAGAAAGAAAGAGAAGGCAGGAGCATGTTGATCAGATGTGCGCCTGCACTTTTCCTCTCTGGGCTGAGCAGAGTTGAGAGAGAGGTAAAGGGAGGAGGCTCTGCAAAGAGAGAACCTGCCAGACTTTTCCTCTACCAAACACACCTTCATTCCCTTCACGGTGCAGTGTTGTTACCGAGCCAGAGGATCCTACCATTAGCTTTCCTGAGCCGCCCTCAGTTCCCAAGGAGCTTGGGTGCTGAGCCTCGGACTCTGCCTTGGGTTCTGCTGAGATGTGGGGAGGTCTCTCCATAGACTAGAAGGGTTTTGGAGACAGTGGGCATGAAAGTGAGATCAAAGTGGGCATGGAAGTGAGATCAAAGTGGCCAGGAAGTGAATTGGGCTAAGTTTGGAGAGAGGAAAAGACCAGCCATGGTCTCTGTTGACTCCAGCCATGAACGCAGCTGCCAAATGAACAAGACAGCATCACCTAGGAGACCAGAACACTATGCTCACGGTCACTGTGGCCACCATTTCACACCCTTCTCCTCTCCCCGCCCATACGCCCAACTGCCCTCTTTGAGAGATGAGGAGGGAGAGGTAGAGAAAATCTGAGAGACTGAGATTTCTTCCCTGACAAGAGGGACCGAACATGGCCTGAAAAGACTACTTAAATTCTCAAATCAGACTAGGTTTAAACTGGGTTAGACGCTCATTTAAAAATTTTCCTTCTAACCGGAGGATGAGGGCTCATGAGGAAAGTATAAACAAACAAACAAAAAATAGCCTTCTCTCTGCACATCCAAGTTGTGTGAGTTAAAATTTTGACCTTCCTTATGCATCGACCATCCCCCAAAGACCTCTAATCATATTTGAAAGGCAGAGCGAAATTGTCACCGTGATTTGTCACCTGAAGTTTACTGATGCATGAAGTTAATCTCAACTTTCTATTCATGTAACGGTTTATTTGCACACAGTGTGCTACATTAATTTTTCAGCACAGTTTTTATGTATTTTTATTAAAGTATACTTTTCTTTTGACATTTTAAAAGCCCTGTTGGTATTGCAGTAAGCAATGCATGCATGCATTGCTTTGATTCATGTCTGCGTGTTGGCTTACTGTTTGTGTTTGTCTTCAATGAGAGCAGGGCAGAAAGTCCTGGTTTTCCTTTGCTGTTCATTCAATATTAATCTAGGTTTTTACATATGCCCAGAGTGAATTATTCTTTATCCTTATATGCCACAGAGCTAAGGGACCTGGTAACTTCTGTGATTTCAGTGAAAATATTTTTTCATATATATTTTACTATGGATGGCAGAGTTAAGGTTACCAAACTATTTTCTTTTATGACACTGGTTTCATATGCTCATTATTTTTAGAAAAACTAAGATGGGTTGAGATTTATAAATTTTTTCTGAGATACTGTTTACCATTGGAGTTACAATAAACTATATCATTTATAGTTATATTGTTGGTTTATTTCTGTTTTGGAAGGCAAAGAGATTATGTTATGAGGTCAAAAACCTGTTATGGAGGATTTCTGGAGTTTTTTTTTTTTTAGTTAAGAAAAAGTCAAAATATTTGTTGAGCTTCTACTTCCTGGTTGGCAGCTGAACTATTAAAACATCTCAAGCAGTAGTGCTGTCCCATGGAAGTCCCAGTTAATGGAGCCTGTGTTGAATGAATGGGTTGATGGATGGTGTCATTGTACCAAGGAGCTCCTGGAGACATTGCCTGAACTTAGAGGAATGTCTCTAAGGCAGGGTATTCTGAAATGGAGGGTGGTCTGGGGAGAAGCATGTTTGGAGGACAGGCTTGTCAGTGCCTCTTAAACCATAGGTGACTGACTATTCTGTCTCCATGCATGGCCAAAGCAGTAGTGAAGTAAAACAGAACCACAGAGAGTTGAAGCACTGGATCCAGGTAAGTCCTGGTTTAGCCACCTCCTGGGACTTGTGTGCCCTTGGGCATATTACATAGTCTTCCAGAGCCTGAGTTTTACTCATCTATAAATCAGGGATAACAAGGGAATGTGACCTTCCTATCTCACAGAGTTTTGTAAAGATGAATGAAGTTGTATATGGGAAAATCTTTCGTACACTATAAAGCATGCTAAGTGTTTGTTATCATAACATTTTATTTTCCTTTGCATAGCTTGGCCGGAGAGGAGGAGGAGTGGTGGTACTGGGCCTTGTCCAGGAGAACGGAACTTATTCTTTCTAGACCCCATCCCTGCCAGCCAAGTATCTCATGGTACTTTCCTTAGCTGCTCCCTCACCAGACACCGTGTCTATACAGCACCCTCCTTCTTTCTCTTTGACTTACTGGTGTTCTGGCATGTAGCAAAGCATTTAGTCTGCATGGAGTAAGTTAGGTGGGAAGTGGGCAGATTTGCAGGATATGGGGGCAGTACTGCTGGTAGGGGACTTCTGAGGAAGCACTGGCTGTTATGAGAGGGAAGTCCCAACAGAAGACCACTGAGAAGAACGATTATTTACATTCACAATCACCTGAGTAGAGGCTACACACACAGATCAACTTTTCTTGTACAACTTCTAGTTGTTTGAATGTGTCCTTCCAAGTAGCCCTTTACTTTAGTAACTCCTTTGTCCCCCCAGCCGCTGCAGTATCTTTGTTTCCATTACCTCTTTTCCCATTACTTTCCTCCAAACCCCTCCCGGCCTGGGAACATTTTGGAGACTAAAAGATAACTCTCACTTTCTCTAGTCTTCCTTTTTTCAAAAATTGGCCTAGATCTCAAGTTCTCTCCATTTTTCTTTTGGAAGTCAAAGCTAAGAAAACTCATTGAGGCTTTTTGCTTTGACATGGTTCTCTTCTGAGACAATCCTGCAGAAGTAGCCTAGCTGCTTTAAAGTGGGTGGGGTGCGGGGGAACTTCAAAGCTCAAATGGGGAATTACACTTGAGAAAATATGATAATATTAAAAAATGACAGTGCCATGCGCATATTTAGAATTGTTTACTGCGGCAGAATAAATTCATGTTAACTCACTCTCCTAAGTAAGAGAGTTTTATATCATGTGTCTCAGGCGTAGGGTCCATCCTATTCCTTTAATCAATTTCTAAGATCTGGACTTAAACAGAAACTGCAAAAAATATTGTGCCCAAAGAGAAACCACGAACTTAGTGTAAAGATGTTTATTTTCAGGTTAAGTAGTCTAAAGAGTTTTGTTTCAAATTTTTATAATACAGCATATCTGTCCAGGCCATTCTGGGTCCAATCAGCCACAATGTACGATGTAGGGCAGTGACACTTCTTATTTATTGACTTCCGTGACACTGCAGCACTTGTAGTTCAGCTTTGACTCTCTTGTCTTACATGGTTCTCTGTTTTGGTTCTAGCAAAATTCATTTTAAAACAAGTTAAAATTCATTTTAAAACATCCTAAAACTGAAACCCATTCTCCAAAAATTTGTATTGTTATTTGATTTGCAGAACTAGTTTAACATCTTGAATTTGAATTCAGCCTCTGCTCCCCCATGTTGTATTAGCATTCTTCTCATTATCAATTTCACACCACAGAGGAGCGTGGGGCTGAGAATAAGAGGAGAACAGAGATAATTAAAGCAAATTTCTCAACTATATTTAGAAATTAGGGCAAAATATGTATGAATAAAAAAACAAGACACTGAATATTTCATGCTGGAAACAGCCTTTTGCAGTTCAGTGACTCCTACCCGTGCTCGTACTGAGAAATATTGAAGGATAAATGTTTTATTGAATAGCTTTAAAAATATTTTTAATCTATTTTATTGTAAGTTTTATTTTCTGTAAAATAAAGCTAAATATATATCAATCTTGCAGAGACTTGAGGATCATGATGCTTTTAAAACTGGGACATCCTTACGCATAACCATTATTGCCTCCTTCCTGTCACCCCCATCTTCCTGCTTGTACTTGAAGTTTATTAATGTGTCCTGCCCTCAGTCACTCAGAAAAGTCTCAATAGTAATGCTCTTCAAACCTCTCCCAACTTATCTTTCCTAGGAAGTCTTTTCTAGAACTCAAAGTTGCCTACGTTTTCATAATCCGGTTTTCCACTGGAGTTTCTTTCTTTCTTTCTTTCTTTCTTTCTTTCTTTCTTTCTTTCTTTCTTTCTTTCTTTCTTTCTTTCTTTCTTTCTTTCTTTCTTTCTTTTCTGTCTAGCTACGTGCTGTAGTAAAAGCCTGGTCTGTTGTCAGAATTACTTGTAAAATTCATCACATTTGTACAGTTCCAAATTTGGGAAATATTTTAGGGTCATTTAGTCAACAAAAATTTCTTGTATATTTTAAAATAACTAAAAGTGTGGAATTGGAATGTCCCTAACACAAAGAAATGATAAACACTTGAGATGATGGATACCCCAATTACCTTGATTTGATCACTACTCCTTGTGTGCTTGTATCAAAATATCACCTGTTTCCTAGAAATATGTACAACTATTATGTATCCATAATAATTAAAAATAAAAAATTAAAAAATATTCATTAGATTCTTGATCCTGATATTTTATCAGCAAACTCTTGGAAAAAAGACTACATTTTATATAGGTCTAATGTGTAAGAGTTATCGTCTGTAGGATGAGGCTGATTTGTGCCCAGGCAGGAAAAGTAGAGATTTGGATATGAGAGTTGACTACAGTCTCCCTGTGTACTCTCCAGAAAGTCATGTACTCCTTGTCATTTCCTTTATCACACACTCATGAGAAATGGGTTGTGCTATGACATTATGATGGCTACAGTGTCACTATGTGATAAGAATTTTTTATAATCTTATGGGGCCATTATCATATATGCAGTCCATCATTGAACAAAACATCATTATGGGGTGCATGACTCTACTTTAACTAGAGAAAGAATTTGATCCACTTTAATTTAATGTAATCACTGACATATTTGGATTCACATCAAAAATTATATTTTATACTTTATGTCCCACATTTCTTTTGTTTCTGTTACCCCATTTCTTCCCTCTTTTAAATTGATTTTCTTTGACTAATCTCTCTTCTCTGCCTACCTGTATACTAGTTTGAAATTATACACTCTATTTCATTCTATTTGAGTGACTTCCCTAGAAATTGTAACATTAATATTTAATCGACATTTACCTCCTTCATAACAATGCCAGGGCTCTTAGACCACTTTTAACTCCATCACCTTCATTCCAACTTATGTACATTGTTATTGAGGATTTTAATTCTATCTTTTTAAAAAAAGCCACAACACTGTTCCTTGTTTAATTGAAAAGTATTTTTATTATTCTATGTTAATGTTTGTTTGAGTTTAATATAACAGATTAACATTTTTTTTTGTTCACTATTTCTTATACCTTCTTTATGGCATCATTCTTCTTCCTGAGGACCATTCTATAGACTTAGGAATTCTTTAGTCAAAGTTTTATGTGTTTTATACTTTTTCAGTTTTTGTTTTTCTAAATATGTCTTTATTTTACCCTTAGTATTGAAAGATAGTTTTGGTGTCTGTAAAATTCTGGTTAAGTTATTTTGTATTTTCCTCATTGTCTTTTGGCTTACATTTTGGATGAGAAGTCATCTTTTACTGCTTTATAGGAAATTTCTCTTCTGTATGGTTGCTTTAAATATCTTTTCCTTATCTTTGGTGTTTGGTACTACAAAAGTCTGGGTGTGACTTCTTTTCATTTGTCTTTTTTATGATTCCTAGGGCTTCCAGTGTCTTAGGATTGATTTCTTTGATCATTTCTAGAAAATTCATAGCTATTATTTCTTTTATTATTACCTCTCTACTATTATTTCTATCTTGAAATATGATTAGATACAAATTGGGCCTTCTCTATCTTCTGTTTTAATGTCTCTGTCATATTTCTATCTCTTTGTATCTCTGTACTGAGCATTTTTCCCATTTTTAAAAATGAATTTTTTTATATATATTTAAGGTATACAACATGATTTTATGAGACACATATAGAAAGTAAAATGGTTACTATGTATATTCTGAGCAATTTCTCCAGAAATATTTTCTAATTCAGAAATTCTACCTCTAGCTTCTAAACTACTACTTAACTGATCATCAATTGGACTTTTAATTTCAATTGTATTTTTATTTTTAAATGCTCTAGTTGGTTCTTTTTTAAATTGCTTGATCAATTTAGTCACTTTCTTAAACTTTTAATCCCCCTTTTCATTTCTGTAAATATATTAAATATGCTTAATTTATTAATATATTCTGTATCTGATATGGCCAATAATTATAGTCTTTGGGTCTGATTCTGAAGTTTGCTATTCTGCCAGGGTCTTGTTCATAGTGGTTGTGTGTATGTGTGTGTGTGTGTGATTGTTAAGTTTTGATTGTGAGCTTATATTCCCTTGAGTTTTATAATGTGGGAATTCTTTATGACTCACAGTTAAAGGTAGATTTCTCCTCAAGAGATGGAGCTTCTTGTTTCTTACAGGTTTTAAAGGGGTACAACAATCTAGGATCACTTCTAAGTAATTTTTAGGTTGCAGTTTTTTGGGCCATACATGAAATGTGATTGTAGTATTATAAAGATTTTCAAGGGAGAATTATTTTTCTTTTTCTCTCTTTACCATTAGACCTACAATCAAGGCCAACACAGACACATCTCTGTGGGGTGGGTTATTTCTGTTTTATGCACTGACATGTCACCCTGCAATCTTAACTTGATGTGGGGTCTCACATCTGCCCCCAAGCTATTACTCCTGTCTGCTGTCCGTATGTTGCTGTTAAAATTCAGGCTCTAGGCGAGCAAGAATGATCAGATGTTGCCAGGGCAAATGCTGTTTCCAGGGCTAGCTTATCCCTGTAGAATTGCTTTCTCATTTCTGGACTCAAATCGTTTTTCTTGACTGCTAGCTCAACTGAACTTTAAAGATTTTAAAAATCCTTGTTATCCAGCATTGTTGGTGTTCTGTACTGCTGTTTCTCTGTACCTTTAGTACATATTGCTGGAAATGGAATTTCCATAGGGATGTCTGTAGTATAAAGTTTGAGTGGAGAATGACAAAGACTCAGAGAATATATATTAGCGCTGCTTTGAATTGCAAAGTGCCATAGCAATGAGGCCAGAAGAACAAGTTTTTTTTGTTATTCTTTGTCCTCACTTTACTCAGAATTTCACCATTTCCTATACATAGATCTTATTGTCTACTAGATGAAACTCAAATATATTTCTATAATTTCCAGATGTGTGTATGTAGTTGTGTTAATATTGCTTAGCTCAACAAACAAATTACATATAGAATCTTTCAGTGTGTGAGTGTTTAATTGTTTGAGGTTATTTACTACTTTTGGAATATACTTGTTTTTAGTCATGAAACATTTCTAAATTTTGCCTGAAGGGGTCTTTGCCTACCTCTGAATGTTTGCATTTGCTGTTCCTCTGCTTGAAATGTTTTCTGTGCTAATATTCACATAATTCATTCTCTTACCTCTCTTACCTACATTTTGCTCAAATGTCACCATCCTAGTAAGTCCTTCCTTGGTCATTGTTTTTAAAATTACAATGAATTTTTCAACTCTTCCCTTACTTTATTTTTTTCCCTTAGCATGTATAAACATCTAACATACTATATAATTTATATTTTGATTTCCCCACTGGAATGAAAACTCTATGAGGGCTAATATTTGTGTAAAACAGTGTCTAGCACATAATAGGTACTCAATAGACATTTGTTGTAAGAATTAAATGAATGTGACCCCATTTCATTTCTCTGAAGACACAGAGCCCAGTACTCCCTGTAAGTCTACATTGTAAAGTCTCAACTCAAAAATAGGCATCCCTTACTTTAAAGGTCTACGTTAGCAATCTTAAACTCAAATGTATTTCCACAGCCATTAGTTCGAGCCTTCTATACTTATATTTTCCATTTTATTCAGATGTTCAATGTGATTTTAAAGGTTTCTTTTGGCCATATTGCATATACATTCCTCTTTTTGTCCACAAATAGCACCAAACTATTTGGGGACTTAGTGGTCCTTCCTTTCACTTTCAAAAGAACGTGGAGTTGAATGATACAAGTGTTGCTTCCTTGATGTGGTGAAGAGAAGAGCAACTAGCTGGTGTTATCTAATATCACTGTGAGTCAGAAAACTGATTCACAATGACATTAGCTACCCGGTTTCATCTCAAAGATGAAGTCAGAATGATAGAACATCACAAAGGCCAGTAAAGTATTGGATAGAAGAGATCAACGACTACTTCATAAATTGTACAGAGCTTGAGGCATGAGCACCCTGTCGCTGAGATCTTGCAGACTGGAAACCAATCAAATCTAGAGATAGATCAGAGTATCAAATACTTGAAACATAGTGCAAAGAGCACTGATTTTAGTATGAAAGAGGCTTGGATTGAATCCTGCTTCAGCATTTGCTAGCTGTTCAGTCTTAGGCACATTTCCCAGGAAATAGTTGGGTTTCTTCGATTTCAAAGAAACCCAATAGTGCTGTTGTTTTCTCTGCTTGCTCTTGCTCCCCAGATAGTCCCTGGCCTTCTCAGTCCTATAATATTAACTCCACAGATTGTTCAGCTCGGCCCTTTTTGCTGGTTTGATTCTGGTCAGGGTTGGTACCTGCAGGAGATCAGGAAGTGATTGGAGAGGTGTGGCTAGGGTCTTTCCCCCGTTCCTTCCCCACTTCAGTCTGCGCATCCAGCATCCCCCCAGGAGTATAGTCCTGTGAGCACAGCCCTCCTTTACTCTTCCAGTTCTCACTGGCCTATGGTAACACTTTTCCTCTCCTTGGCCCTTTAGCCAGAGGAATGGTTCAAGCTTCCCACTGTTCGTAGCATTTGGGAAACTGTATCTCTGTAAATATCCCTCTCATTAAAGTTTTTTCTGAATATATGAGTGAATTCTATTTTCTTCCAGGGTCCTTTCATAGCAATTCAAATAAGCTTAATGAAAAACGATTTCATTGCTCTTACAACTTGGGTCCAGGAGAGTGGTACATCCATGCTTAGGTTTGGTTAGACCAGGTTCAAATAATGTTATTGGGGCTTTGTCTTTCTCAGTACTGATGTTTTCCCTGCAAAGAGGTTTGTGGCACACGGTAGGCAAGATGACCACCAGCAGCTTCAGATGCTAATCCTATTTTCTTAGCAAGTCAGAAAGGGAATTTTCCTCCCAAAGTTCATATAGAAATCCATAAGAGATGACTTAAAGGTTCAACTTTGCATGTGTCCACTCCTGTGGCCAGGGGAGGTCAGGAAGCTCTCATAAGATGCCATGAAATGGGGATGTGTATTCACTAAAAAATGTGATGCTGGTGGTTAAAAACAGTATGCTTACAACATCTAGTTTGGGAGGATTAAATGGCATCATGCAGATTCTTGGCATTTGATTTGCTTTCAGTAAGCATAGCCATTATTATTTGAGCTATGTTAACTGTGAAACCCTCCTTCAATCATTGACTTGAAGTCTTATTTCTATAATCCCATATTACTGTTGTACATTATCTGAGCTTGGTGTCCATTTTTAGTGAAGAAATAGTGGGAACATGTGATAATTTTCAGCTTCAAAATATTGAACAGTATAATTGCCTATTATTTTATGGTTTGGAAATCCTTTTACAGAAATTGTCATTTAAATTATAAGCAACAGCCTGGTGAGCTAGGCATGATTACCACCACTACCTTACACAGAAAGCAATTCAGATTTAGAGGAATTAAATATCTTGCCCAAAATTGCACAGTTGGTACATAGCAAACTCAGGACTCAAGGTGAGTTCTTTCATCTCGAAATCTTGTGTTCTTTCTAGGATACTATGTAATTATGGGCTTACTAATAGAAAGTATTACATTTTCCAAGGAAGCAAGGGTTCTAATAGAGTATTCTGAAATTGAACAGTACTTTGTCTAAATTTTAGACATTTTTATGTCATGAAATATTTTATAAGTCACGAAACATTTTAAAGTGTGAGAGCTATGTCATTATAAAGAATTTTGAATTTGACAATGGGGATGTTTTAGGCAAATATGAAATGGCCATGCTAGTAAGTAGGAAGGCAAAGAAGATAAATTTCACCTTTCTCTCAGTTTTGCTGATCTGCAGTAGAGATACTGAATGAGGACAAAACCTCCCACTTTTTAGGTATCTTATGAAAGTCACACTTTACAACTATTATTCTTTTTCAGGCTGTGAGCTTCATGCCATTGTATGTATTTATAAAGAGATTGGAAAACCACTTTTTTATCATTAGGCAAGAATGTGTTTGTGTTGGTTAGGAAGAGTGACAAGATCAGTAGTTTCCAGACTGGGGCTCCTAATGGTACACATTCTTGGGCCCTGTCTTGGAATCAGGGGATCACTGAACCCTAATTTGTGAGTCACTTTTAAGGATTCTTTTAATTCTAAGTCACTGGTTAGAATTAACCATATAATAAAACATATTTATATAACTATTAAATTTTTTGATCTAGTGAGTAAACACAGAGAACCCAGACCTGATTTTTTACATCAAGCAAACTAATATCATAATGCTTATTCTGACAATCAGGTTTTTACAAAAAATGCTTAATTCTTTCAGCTACTGTTTCACTGTATAAAAACCACCCCTCACTTCAAGACTTAGTGCTTTATTTAATTTTGATATGCCCTAGGGCAACTAGGACACTATCAAGCACTCATCTTTACTCCAGGATTTCTTAAATTACCTGCCTGTAAATCTCAACGTGCAGTTGCCTTCAGTTCCCATGGCAACCTACTTGATGTCAACATATGTGTGAACATATCCAGGTCACTTGGAAATCAAAAGATATGCCTAAACATGCAATGGTAAATAAATGCAAAGTAGATGTTCAAGCATTATTATTTATTTATTGTTGGGTTTATAGAATATAAAAGAAAAAAAGTTGATTGACAACAGGTTTTAAGATGTGTCTGAGGTCTGAGCTCAGGTTTACAAGCCTAGAATGGGAAAGTAGGTTTTTCATCTTTGAGATGACTAATAGTTGAGTCGGCTGCTATTGGAATAAGAAAAGTGCTAGTTCTCTATGACATGTTAAGTTTGTCAGACTCTTTGTGATGCGCTGTGTTCAATAAACCAAATGCAGAGGCATTAATAGCAGGTGGGGCTCTGCTAGCCAAGGTCACAAGAGGCAAAATCTCTATTTCTGTTGCAGAACTTGATAATGGGGTATTCTACTTGGCATATGGGTTGCCAGGGGGCACACATAGCTAGAGCTGCAGTCACTGTAGATACCAAGAAACAAGGCACATTTAGAATACATCTTTACACACACAGATTCTTTTTTTTTAATCCCTCCAGAACAATTTTGTGTGTATATAACTTCAAGGAAGACATAACTTCAAAGGAGACATATATATATATATGTACATATACACACACATACAAAAACTGTTCATATTCCTTAAACTGTCTTTACCATAAACAGCTATTTTAATGTTATATGTAATTCATCCTATAAAATGTATATTTTTTGTTTCTGCATATGTATTTAATTTACTTGAACATATCGTGTAGTAATTCACATCTGCTTCTTACCTTTATTCTCTTGCAAGATCTTTTTAAAGATCTGCACAAATGATGTGTGTACATCT
>JAQIFY010003249.1:0-12699 GCA_028533085.1 Varecia variegata | reverse complement strand
GGGCATGGTGGCACATGCCTGTAGTCCCAGCTACTCAGGAGGCTGAGGCAGGAGGATTGCTTGAGCCCGGGAGTTTGAGGTTGCTGTGAGCTAGGCTGACGCCACAGCACTCTAGCCCGGGCAACAGAGTGAGACTTTGTCTCAAAAAAATAAAATAAATAAAATAAAATAAAATAGAAAAGTCTTTCTACCTCATACTGATTTTCATTGTACCTTAAATAATGACCAACCTCATGAAGCAATTCTTCTTAATTGTAAAAATGATAAATTTTAATAAAATGATATGATTAAGTATGTTTCTCACCCAATAAACAAAGAAAGGAGATGATTTAAAATCTGGGTTACTCAGAGTTACATGAAAAAGGTCCAGACTAGGTGTGCAACTGGTAGGCAGCTGACTGGATCACACAGGGCCCTTCCCTCTCAGCATTCTTTTGTGTTAATACTACTGATGCTCAATACTGCCTGCTCAGTTTAAGGAGTTACCTTTTTTCAGGGTATTTCTTAAGCACTTAGATGCTCATCTAAAAGATGGTTTAGACAAAGCACAGGCCAAGCCTCACGATTAGAATTCACAATTGTCTAGTTCTCTGTGAATTTGCTCTGCCACTTTGTGAGTCTCATCACTTTCTGCTTATGCTCCAGTTCTGAACAGTAAAAAAAATCATATCCCATCCCTAAAACACAATACAATAAAACAAAAAAGCTCCCACTAGCATCTTTACAGAATTTTGATAGGTTTTAGCTAGCAACTTGATAAAAGGACATCTGCAAGGATTTACATTCTGTAATTCAGAGGAATTTGAACTTAATGTATTTAGTTATATGTTTTGTAAATATCCATAAGTAAAAATAATATTTCTTAAAACCTAATTAACCTTGTACTGAAAGTAGCAGACATGAACCACAGTTAATCTATCTGTTGATAACCCTGTCCTTGAACCTCAGTATCATAAGAAATTCTTGAGGAGAAAAATGTCTGGATTCCTTAATGACTATCTCTAACTCTAAGAAGCAAGGAGAAAAGTAAAATATTCTCATAGAGAAAAGAAACACTTACTGGTACTTTGAAGGGTGAGGTATTTGCAGTGTCCATGGAGTTGGGTTTCTCTGATGTACTGGTCCCTGAGATACTCCGTCTGCGAGGGGATCTTTCTGCTGGCACCTCTGGAAAAGAGGAGGAAAGTTGAAACATTAAGAACTTAACATTTAGGATCTTTCACTAAACTGTAAAATTAGTGGTTTTTCATAAAAAGTCAGTTTACTTTAAAGGTGTATTATATCCTGTCTCTACATACTCTGTCTATCTTTTTGGTGTTTGAACTATCAAGACACTAGAGAGACTTGGTTACAGTTAAGAATCTGCTTCAGTGTGACAGCTTATATCTTTATCCATGCATATACAAAAAATAATTTCCTCTGAGCTATGATTAATATCTTTAAGTTCACTTAATATTTGTATTTCACAGTATATCAATCTGTTTCTTTATTTGTCAGCAATGTAGAAGTTAACTGAATGAAATGAAATTTCTAATATTCTTGTGAACAAAATATAGTCTAGTGTTGCACATGATTTGATGGTGTTTGCACAAAGGTCAAAGTTCGGTTCTGTGCAGATAACATGATTCACTAGACTGCAACGAAAGGGCCATGAGAAGACTGAAGGCTGCTGCTAGGATAGAATAACATATATGCCTATGCCGATATAAAAATAGATCAGCTTCTCCTTGTCTGGCAATATGACCTTACTAAGATCTTACTCTGGAATCCTAAATCTGTTTAAACTGACCTAACAAGTTTAGGGCTGTGCAGATGATGTGAAATTCTCCTATTTAATTACTATATACTGTATTAAGACTACATTTAAAGATATTTTCATAGAGTAATATATATACACACACATATATATGCACATACACACGCACACACAGATGATAGATATATACATATTATACCTTTATCACAACTGCTTCCCATCGCCACTTCAACTGACAGACATATAGGAATCCAGCTTCTCAGATAACATTAGATAATCTCAACATGGACAAGGAAAAAAAAAACACATCCTAAAAAAAGTATTCTGTGTTATCTTCCAGATCTTAGAAAATAAGGAGTAAATCGTGACTCCGGAGACTGACATTTTGATTCCTGCTGTTCTCCCTTTAAAAGATAGATGCAGTTTAAACTTCCATTTCTGGCCTCCTGGCCCCTGGGATCCGTGCTACTTTCACTTAAGAGAAAGCGTTTTTTCTCTAGCTCCCTCCCTGTGTCTTGCTCTTCCCCCTCCCTCTCTACAGCTTGCAGAGAGAGCAAGCGAGAAAGAAACACACAGGACTGCAGCTATTCAATCAATCGTTTCAACTGCACATCCTCATTAGTTACTTTCAGGCTATTAACAGACACCCAACCACTGCCTCCCCTCAGTTACAGAAAAATTTCACTGTATTACACTAATCTGCAGCAAGAAAAAACATTTACTGAAATTTATATCCAGCTAATGCCAAAAGGACACCATTTTACACAGACCCAGTAATGCACACAAATCAATCCCTCCTATGAAAATGCAATGGGAAGTGCTTACCCTATTACTATCTCTGCATGCTGGACACTGATTTTCTTTTCCATGACTAAACATCGTCTCTGTGACATTCTGACCAGTAAAACGTAAGCCAAATTGCAACATTCCTAATAAGTGAGAGGTTGACAACATAGCATCTTATATGCCTGCAGTACAAGAGTTCCATGCTATTACTGTATTGTAAAAGTATCACGAATAACGAGGTCTCTCAACTTCTCTCTTACCATCAGTGGTTAAATGAGCCTTAATGTAAAAGCCATTTTCAGAATTAGGCACACATGACTTCTAACGCACATCTCTGAAAAATGGCAGTATAATTAGCTCAGATTCATGGGAATGGCACAAAGCACTGAATTTAAGCAAATCAGCTTGTTGAAGCATACTGAACAGCAAAACCTTCAGACTTCAGGAATATGACTTTACAGAGAGATTCCAAGTTAGGGGATTCTATATTGGGTGGGGAGAACAAGCCAGTTGGGGAGAGGGGCTGGTGAAGGTAGAAGAAAATCTCATCTTTACTCTGTTAAGTAACCTATAAAGGTAACCTTTTATATCAAATTAGAAGATACAGGAGATTGAATATTACAATACAGTATATTTTTGTCTCTGAATATTTGACAGAAAAACCAAATTTGGAGAAAAATAAGTTTCATTAGCTGGGTAAAATGATCTAGTAAACAGTTTCCTTAATTTGCGATGTCCTAAGGAAAAAATCTTAAACTCATTTCCTCACTTTCTTCCAAATATCCAATTTTAGTTTTTAGGCATATGAACTCATTAAATAAATTTATTTCAATGCTTTTAACTATTTGAAATTACATTGGCTAAAATGAGCAACCACATTTCAAACTCCAGTAAATACAGTGTTTGTTGTATTTTTATTTGTCTTTTAAAAGATTCACTTTCTGTATCATGAGAAAAAAAAACCCCACAACTCTGATGTAGCTTGTAGGAAATTACTGGGTCCAGAAAGAAGAAATTAAATTATTCTTGAAGTCTGAACAATTTCTACTAAAGAGGGGAAAGAAAGAAAACGAGGTAAGCTAATCAATTAATGAAAAAAAGAAGTTTACACCATGTTCCTTTCTCAAACCCCACAACAGCACAGTTTATCTGATGATGTAGAATAGGCCTTTGAAATAGCCAGGTTCTTTAGCTCTCAGAAGAGTCATTACTATTTTGAAGCACAGAGAAAAATATATACCCCCAGAATGTCCACTTAAAAACAAGGTAGCAGCATTAGTAAGAGCAGAACGAACAACCTGCCAGATGAGTCACTTGCAGACCTACATATTAAACTGGTCTAGCTGCCTTTAACTTTAAATCCTCAAGGAGCAAGGAAAGCTGCTACTGTGCTCTTAGAGCTACATTTATGCTGAGTGTGAAGGAAAATCTATACTAGTTCCAGTAGGCCAAAATTAGACAGTCCTATCCTCTACCCCAACTTATGCTATTGCATTATTTTCACCTGTTGTAAAATTAATGTTCCTTTCACAGTCACAATCTTTAATTACAGTCATTTTAAAATATGCTCACTCTCTAAGACTGAGACAAGAGATGTACAATATTGTTTCAGTAGATAAAGGCCTGAAACTGCTTCATTCACTTTCTCATCCTCTAAAAATAATATTTTCCATCTTCAGACCGAAAGGCAAAAAAAGTTATGAAAAGCCTCATTAAGTTTTAAATTTATCTCTTCATTTTCTTTGCCATTAGAAATGACCTGAGATGAGGTGATGACTTACAATGATGAGAGACAACCTCCAGTATAGTTCCACAGTGGATGAGGTATTGAACTAAGAGAACATCTGGATGTTTTTCTTGGCAGCTCTACCAACTATCTGTATGATTCTGTGTAAACCATTTCACCTTCCCTATCTTGGTCTTTATCATTTAATAAACTGGGTTATCCAGACCAAACAGAGATAAAAACAAGATCAATGAGTTTATATGCTTTGATGCAAAATTAGCTTTTTCGAAGAAAGAGGCTCTTGAAATCCACAGTGTGTTAGTATTATAACATCATTTTCTCAACATACCTATTTTTCTCTGTGTCAGTGTGCTTCCTTTGAAAAGTGTGGCAAAAAAATTGACAATTTGAAGCAGAATCAACCTCTGCCTCAGAACCTAATGGCGCATTCATGGACGTTATTTCACTTGTGAGGGAGCAAATGTGAAAAAATTCCTGGATCTCTTAAAAGTAAAAGGAAATAATCATGTATTTGGGAGAACCCTAAGAAGCAGATTTCTGGGAGAAAGCAAACTCTAAATTATTATTTTCTTCCCTTAGGCTCTCCAAATATTCCATCTTGGCCGGGCACAGTGGCTCATGCCAATACTCCCAGCACTCTGGGAGGCCCAGGTGAGAGGATCGCTTGAGCTCAGGAGTTCGAGACCAGCCTGAGCAAGAGTGAGACCCCGTCCCTACTAACTAAAAATAGAAAAATTAGCCAGGTATTGTGGTGGGTGCCTCTAGTTCCAGCTACTTGGGAGGCTGAAGCAGGAGGATCCCTCGAGCCCAGGAGTTGGAGGTTGCTGTGAGCTTTAATGACACCACTGTACTCTACCCCGGGCAACAGAGTTAAGACTCTGTCTCAAAAAAAATAAAAAAGGGAAACTGAGCCCAAATACTCCAGCTCACCAGTGTCATTGCTCTTTTTGACTTACACAATGACTTACTGTTCCTTTTGTACTTGGACATATAATTTCTGGCATTTTTCTCTAAAATTTAACATATATTGCCACATTTCCCCTAAAGACTGTTAGGTAGTCTTGAGACTAGCTATTTGAGGGCAGGGCAGTATTGTAATTCTTATATACCCACTACCACAAATACACCTTCCCTCTTACGACTTTTCCCCTACCACCATCCTTAGGCCTCCCCAAGTACTAGACACTTAGCTATAGGAATTTAGTAAAGACTTTTGAGATTCTGTTAAAGTCCAGTGACTGCTTATGAAATTACATTTTGCAGCAAGCTTAAATTATCAATTTTATGTAGTGTGTACCCATGAATGTCTGTATACTTATTACATAAGAATTCATTCATTAATTCAATGAGTATTTACTGAGTGTCTACTACGTGCTCTTATCAAGGAGACTTGAGTAAACAAAGTAATGTATCTGCCTTTGTGAACTTATATGAAGTTAAAGGAGGCAAACAATATACGACATTGTATGTTAGAAAGTGGTAAGTGTTTCAGGGGAAATAAAAAGTAGACGGGGAAATGAAGAGGTACAGTAATTTTAAATAGGTAGTTGCATTGCAAAGGTGAGGTGTGAGCTAGTACTTAAGGAGATGAGGAAGTCAGCCTTGCAGATTTATCAGGGACGAAGACTAGGGGCAGAGGAAGGCTAGTACAAAGCTTCTAGGGTGAAGTGCAGCAGGGAGGCCTGTGGGACTGGTGCCAATGAGTGGGAATAAGTAGTAGGAAATAAAGCCTGAGGGGAATTGGGGCAGGTATGCTCAGATAATGCAGGTCTAATACACAGCCATAGATAATGCAGGTCTAATACATAGCCTATATTATCTGAGCATAGGTAAAAACTTTAGCTTTTAACTCGGAAATGAAAAATGATGTGGTCACATATACTTCATCCAAAGGTACCAATCACATAGAAACCCTATAGACAGACACTTACTGGTATTTATTAATTATTTTCTTTTTAGGACTTTGAATAATGAATGTGATTCAGAATAAATCTGGAATATTATTATGCTTGGAAAGAGAGAAAAGGGAAATGTTAATCATATTAACTAAGGGTTAGGTTCCAAAGCTCCTGAAAATATCTTAAATGAGAAAGGTATCTGCTATATAATGTCACTACTATACGGCCAAATATCTATAGGCATCAATTATATTTACTTTTTGTTCAACCTTACTTAATCAAAATTCATATATCGTGTCATATATGCATATACTTAACATAACATTCTGATAGTGTCTGCCATTTTTAGAATTAGTTACCATAGTTTAAAAAACAGGTAGAAAAAAATGATTTTAAAATACTTAGAAAAGAGAGAGATGTACTATAAAAGCTATTTAAGCACCTCTTTTTTGAATAATTTTCCTGGGGAAAAAATATTTTTAATTATAATTTTAGCTAATAATGAGAGTTATGTGCTAAGCACTGGGTCTAACATCTATCTTACTTAATCCTTTCTGCAGTCTTTTAGGTAGTAACAATTATTACTCTCTCTGAAGAGGGTGGAGGCAAAATTTAAAAGGGAATAACCTTACCATTGTGAAAGTTAAGTTCAGAAAATTCAGCAGGAAAGGTGAATAAAATGTGGAAAGATATTTATAAAGTTTTAATTAGGTGGACAATTACGTAAGGAACCAAAATATCACAGCAAAATTCTCAAGTTGCGATAGACCAGAAAAACATCACATGTTCACAGCTGCAGTCACTGTGGCACATACAATGCATCTACATGCTTCACATTAATGGAAACCCAAGCCAAGTCCTAGTTATTCTGTGTACAGAATTATAAAATGGGAATAACTGTGAATACTCTGTCAATTAGAATCATTCACGAGCCTCTTTAATATTTTTGATATTCTATTTAGGAAACAAGTTTCTAATGTTATTCTCAAAAGAGGAATTCTTCAGTTCACTTCAAAAGCCTTTTTTAAAACCAATAACATTTCAACAAAGCATGATACAAAATTGAATACATATCAAACTATTTTGGGTACCAATTCAAGTCACTGAAATTTTGGCATATATGGTGTTGCTGTGAATGAGTTTACTATAATCTATTTTCTCTTATATTATGTAAATGATGACAACATTAAATAGGATGCAATATGTCAGTGGCACAAGTTATTAACGAATGAGATAAGCAAATACCTTAATTCTCCATGCTGTGAATTCTGAATTAGATGGATGATTATTCTATGGGAGGCACATAAGACAGAATAGGAAGGACAAGATAGTAGGAAATGGGTTTGTACCCCTTCAGTTAAGAGGGGCTTTAAAAACAAATGGCAAAATGTGAAAGAAAAAAGGCTTTCATCAACATGAAGTTTCATACTTTTTGCTGGAGGACTCCTAAAGGTAATGAGAGCTTAAAGATGGAATTAGAGAACAATATTATAAAGGAAAGTGACAAGAGCAAAGAGAAGAAAATCACATACTGCATTTATACAGTTGCTAAAACCATAGCACCTGGGTGTTTTATAGACTTCATTCAACATTTCAGTAGGACATTTTCTGCTGTATCCCACTTTTACTGCTTTAAAGCCAATGCACTGACAGGCACCAGCATTCAGCTGTTCTAAAATACAAATCCCCAGAGTCACTTTGATTCATCCCATTTGTATTACTCAGACTGCCGTGCTTCACTCAAACAAGCAGTCTTTTCAAGTTTGCATGCCTTAGACACTCCAATACCTATGAATTGGTGCTAAGTACAGAAACGTGGTGAATTCTCAGAAAGTAAAGCCATCCAGTCTCCCTACCTTTTCCTGGCTTCAACAGATTTATTATTATTTTTAATATTTCTATTTTTTAATGTAACAGGAAAACAAATTTCTCCCTGTTTAAAGACCCTGAATACCACCCACAAGAATTCTATTTCTTCAGCTTAGGGCTTCATAAGGTAATGTTGGATGAGATAGATGGTAGAAAATAGTTTTAGTGCAAACAACACTGTCAACTGTAAAGGCTAAGAAAATAGCTCAGGGATGTTTATGTGGTATTTAAGTTTTGGATAGAAAATATATCTCTGGTTCTTAGCGATAACAACCAAGTACCTTAATAATGATAATAAAAAACGAATGATAACTGTAACATCAAATCATCCTTTATTATGGCTTATTACATGTTAAGTGTTTTATGAGAGTTATCTTTTTAATCATCACAACAATCCTTTGGAACTATCAACCCCATTTTACAGATAAAGAAACAGGAGATATTCTATTACTCTGCTTATGTTTGCACAACAGGTAAGAAGGGCAGACTCAGGATTAGAACCTATGCAGTCTGGATTTAGAGTCTGCGTTTTTAATCACCATGCATGTTACCCTGTTCTCCATGTGTTTTGTATAAAGGGTTGTGATAGAGAAAAAAATAATATGAGTAATCATGGAGACTACAATTTTCTTACTTCTTCCTAAAAATAACTCAAAGAACTTTAATAATATGTACGTGACTCTTCATATTTTAAAGAGAATTAAGACATACTCTTTAGGGGTTTACTGAGAATGAAACCCGTCCAGGAAAACTCTATCCTGGAATGCTAGTGCTGGTAAGAACATTCCAGCCAAGAAATATAGAGGTGAGGCAATGGGGTAAAGAGAGAGAAAGGTTACTTAATGACAAAACTTTAAAGATGAAAAAATTTGAACAAAACAGGAAACGAGCTACAAAGAATATCTACTATTGATTCCCTGACTAAAAAAGTGGCAAAAGCCCTCCAAAAAATAGCACGCCCTTCAATACTAATCTTTGATATGTCTAAGTGATAACTTAGGAAGTAACGACTCAGACAAATTCTATTAATACCAGACAAACAGATAAAAAGCATTAAAATTTTAGGTTTTACAAATAACAATCTCTAAATAACTAACAAAGCATTGTTCAGCATAAAATGACTATTTTGAACATTCAATCTAGTTATTTATAAGATTTTCTTAATCTCAGGGCTTCAGTTTGGTGAGTTATATTTTACCATCAACTGTGGGAGATAATATCTCTTCTAATCTACAAATTGCTTTATGACTTGTATCTAAATGTTTTCTAAATAACTGAGTAAATAATGTATTCTCATTGTTAATATGCTTCATATATAATTGGAGATATAATTTTAGATTTATCCATATCATGATTTCAGTATTCAGTGAACATTTAAAAAAGGACTAGTCTTTGATTATGCCAGGGCCTTTTAAGGCTAGTTTGCGTTTTATTCCCAGATATTAAGAGAAGACATTGCAAAGATAAAACATAGATCTCTAATATAAAGATAAAAACTTAATCATTTACTGAGAATTAAATGTGTACATAATACTGTACAAAAATAAAATTGTTTACATTTAACATCCCTTATTAATAAAGGTAATAAAAAAGGAAGGAGTCTATGATGTTGATTTGCCCCTGTAAGCCACCAGACACTGCCAAGTCTCTCTTCACAATGGCTGCCAGCTTCAGTTTGTCACTGTTATTTCCACTACCATCAATCATTCTAATCCAGAGCTTTCTATCTTCTCATGCAGATTACGGCAGGCACCTCCTAACTGATCTCACTGACTCCTGCCTCTTTCTGCTTAAAGTTATCCTGCTCACCATTACCAGATTAATCTCCCTAAAACATTACTTTCTCAATGAAACTACCTTCCTAGAGAACTTTAGATAGACAGTCAGGCATTGAAAACAATTTACCTGGCCCTGCCAGAGTGACTTTCACTCTTTTCTGCTAACAATTCCCAACAATTGCCTCAGTCAGATGATCTCTGATCTCAAACTGGCTACATTCATTACCATGTCTGTCTTTGCTAATGGTTTTCACATATTTGCGAAATCTTAGGGGACTTTCAATACCAACTTTAATTCATCGACTTCCATAAAACCAGGCCTAAATAATCACATTTCTTTTATTTCAAATTAATATTTTATTAAATATAAGTTATTTGATTGTATGTTCTCTAGTTTTGGTACCAAACTACGCTATACTTCTGACCAATACTAGTATTTTGCAGCTGAGGTCTTATGCTGCTGCAAGACTAGAATAATGGTGATCTTGTCTAATTACTCAAAACAAATTTTAATAGATAGAATTTTCTCAATTTTAGGTACTTCTTCCACTATGTTTCTATAAAACATTTGTGCCCATTCTTGGTTGTCTTCAGGGAGTATTAAAACAGAATAAAAGATAGCAAATAGTAAATAAATTTTAACTTAACAACTAAGAAATAGTGAAGCAGACTTAGTCTGGACACCTTTTTGCCTACACATGTGCTTATAATTCTGATTCTATTAGGTTGAACCATATAGAATTGCCACTATTTGTGGTTAAAATGTTAAAATATCAGCAATTTCATATGGTTAACTTAGCACAGAATTAATAGATTTGCTAGTTATTTCTAAATCACACATGGAATCAAATTTTTTTATCTGGTCAAGTTTAAGAATCATTCTCCTCTATGTATATTAACTTGAATCTATGTATATTAACTTGAATCTTCAGCTAAAATTGAGATTTTGATAAATAAGCTTCATGGGAAATTCAGTTTAAAAGTTTTGATGTTGTTCCTATTTAAAAAATCACAAATTTCCAAATTCTATTAAGGACACTTAAACATAAATTAATCAGGTTTAAGTCTGTTTCTTAAAAATTTATTTTATTTTATTTTTTATTTTTGTAGAGACGGGGTCTTGCTGTATTGCCCAGGATGGTCTCAAATTCCTGGTCTCAAGTGATCCTCCGCCTTGGCCTCTCTAAGTGCTGGGATTATAGATGTGAGCCACTGTGCCCGGCCCAAGTTTAAGTCTTGATATCTTCTTATTCATTTTAATTTTCTTTAGATATCTGTTCAGCTTAATTTCCTTTAGTTTTTAAATTGTACATCATTATAAGGAAAATTTTTGAAAGAATATCTTCTGTTCTGTTTTTTTTCTGTGGTAAGGAAATCCTCTAAACAAAGGACCTAAGACTTAAAAACTCTAAGGGAACCAAGATCACCTGTGAGATCAATATGAATTCAATTACAGTGCTTAGGTTCTACCATGGCTCTTAGGTATTGTTTTAAATTTAGAATAAATTCAGAATGCCAATTTATTCATTAGCTATGAAAAATGGAGTTATCACTGACTGGAAATACTAATGCAAGCATGATCTGGCATTCCTTCTTTTTCTGAAATCAAGCTATATGAAAAATTAAACAATAATCAGTGGCAGATTTTAAAATACTGATTCCATTTTTTAATGGCTGTAGGTAGTAGGCATAATTACATTTTTATTACTTCTACAGTTAATTTTAATAAATTATATTTTTGTTTAAAATGTCTGTCTAAATTTTCAAATGTATTATCAAAGTTGTTTATGATAGTTTCCTATTTTTCAAGTCTCTAATTTTCTGTAATTATGTCCTTTTTCCCTTTCTAACATTGTTTTTACTTGTGCTTTCTCTTTTTATCAAATCTTGACAGTTTTATCTATCTTCATTAGACTTTTAAAAGAAACAACTCTTGGCTTTATTGATTCTCTTATGTTTATTTGTTTTCTGTTTCATTATTATCTGCTCTTGTCTTCATTATTTCTTTCCCTAAACTTTTGTTGGGTTTATTCTTTTTTTTAACTTGTTGAGTTAAATAATTAGCTTAATTTTCAGACTTTCCCCTTTCTATATAAAAGACTATAAATTTCACTTAAGAACCATTTTAGCAATTTCCTACAAGTTTTGATATGTACTATTTTTAGTATTGCTCAGTTCTAAGTATTTTATAATTTCTTTTTTTTTTAGTTTTACTATTTTGTTATTTCTGTATACATTTATAACTAATAGTAAGAAAGTTCTCAATGCTTTGACAAAAAATAATTTTAATGGCCATGGCCAAATCGTACCTTTACCTGTGGCTTGCTAAGATTGCTTTGCACAATTCCCACTTGCATAGTCCTTTTCACGGCCCTGCTCTGCCAAGCAAAGCAAGGTCAGCCTGTGATTGATTTATTTTTCAGCTTGTTTCTTATTGGTCTCCTCAATGGAATGTAAGGTCCGGGCCTCAGAGATACCCTGAGAGGAAGATCATGATATCTTCATTGGGTGATCCTTTCTCTCACCTAGAATAACAGTTGATGTTTCCTAAATCAGCAAGAGTTTTTGAGTAAATTGAGGCAAAAGGATCAGCTGTGCCAGACACTTGCCAGTGAACATTGTCCACAGGGCCAGCCTGCCCCAGTGCCCCTGCCAGCCCTCCACAGGGACCCAGAGGATTTTTTTTCTAGTTAAATGTGAGGCCAGTGCCCCTGGAGCCCCTGAGACTCACTGCTAGCCTTCTTTCTTCCAATGGAAAGTGCCAGACAGCCTGACACACCCTGCTTTTACTCCCAGCCACCATGACCTTACGATGGCTGGGAGATTTAGGGTCAGTTGGATGACAGGGACAGAGTACCAGACTCT